>JABUQX010015997.1:0-15214 GCA_015478945.1 Trachelipus rathkii | reverse complement strand
TCCACACCGCGCCCTGATACAAATAGCCACAATACTAAAAAAACCCTACCAATGCTAGACCATACAAACATAGAACCTACAATCAAATATAACTAGATATATCTACGTCATAATATATATAATTAATAATTATAATAATTAACCAATAATATATATAATTAATAATTATATATACCGCTCACATAAATATATAATATATACTATATATAGATATCCTATTATATAAAAGATTACATATATATAGTATTATAAATATATATACTAATATCTATATAATAAATAGTACCTTATATTAATCTATAACAGATATATAGTATATATATATATATATATAATATACTATATTATAATAATTATATAATTTATAATCATCTATATATATATATATATATAATATTATATATATATATATATAATATATATACATTTTTATTATAATATAATATAATATATAATATATATATAATATATCTATAATATATATAATATATATACTATATATAAATACTTTATCATCAATAGATATTATACTTATACATACCCTATATATTATCTATACTTACTAATATACTATAATTATATATTATATAATATATTAATATATATATTATAACTATAAATATACTAATAAATCTACTAAACTATATAATATATATATATAGTATATATATATAATATATAATATATATATATATACTTATATATAACCTATATATAATATAGATTATATATAATAATACCTACCTAATATTTATTATACATATGATATATATAATGTATTATATATATATACTATATTGATACTTATATATATTTCATTATATATATAATACTATATAATATATATACTTTAACTAAGTACCCCTATATTTGTTCCATATTATATATTATATATATATATATTATATTATAATATATATATATAATAATATATATTTAAAATATACCTATAATATAGTAAATATATTACATAAATATAAGTAATATATATATACATATATATATTAAGTGATAGATATAATATATATATAATTTAACACCTATAACTAATAATGTATAGGTATATATATATGATATATATAGTATATAATAACTGTATAACACGAGAGAGAGAGTATAAAATAATATATATATATATAATATATATGATATACTATATACTATAGTGATAGATATATATAGGTATACTTATAATAGTAATGATAATGATATATAGTATAATATATAATGTATAATCATATATAATACCTACTATATATATATATATAATATATATTATATAATATGATATATATAATTAATAAAATATACATCTATTAAATATATGATTGCACCTTATATTGATTATATAAGCGCGCCGATTTTATGAAAGTTAAAATGAAATGCTTTAAATAGATATGAACAACGAAAAGAAGAAGAAAACCCGGAGAAAAAACTCGGGAAAAAAGTTATGAAGTCTCTAAATGACAAATGCATGGCACATGCACACGAGTGATGTAGAAATAATACAAACTAGGAAACATCGGCATATGGTTCATGGCACGACGCCTCAGGATGCGTGCGGCGACGAGCGTGGAGCCGCACAAATTCAGCTCACCTAGCCCTGTACCGCGCGCCAGATACAATTTTTAAGCAATATGAGAGGTGCACTCGGTTGCGGTGCGGTGGTGATTGTAGTGCGGAGTGCCCTGCACATTAAAACATAGAGGTGCGATGCGGTTCGACAAAAATTACTTTTGGTGCGGTACGTGGTGCGCTTACCCTTGTGCGGTGCGGTGCGTTGCGCAAATTTCCGATCCTCAGCCAACCCTAATCTGGCATCTACAAAACTCGGGGAGGGGGAGGGGGAGGGGAAATAGTGAAATTTAATTTTGTATGCTATAAATATCAAATTAGAAGAGGTCAGAAACTTTTCAGGGTCATTACTCAGTTTATTTTTATTTTTTTCTTTTATTGTAGCTCATTTCAAGCATTTACCCTGTAAAGTTTCCCCGTGGAAAATCGGCTGATGATGTCGCGATTTTTTTTTTAGATTTCATGGAAATTTTAATTATGAAGAAAAGTTTGACATGATATGCGTTAAAGAAAAAAAAAGCATAAAAGCAGAGAAAAAAAAATTTTATAAAGCCAAATGTAGTTTTAAGCAAATGTTAGTTCTCATGCACTCATACTAAACATTGTTAATAATGTGTCATTTCTTGCTAACGATCTACAAAAATAGTTATAAACACAAAATATAATACTACACACACACACACACAACACACACACACATCACACACACTCCACACACCATCCAACACACACCACACATCCACACACAACACACAACACACCACACAACACAACCACACACACACACACACACACCACACTCCCACACTCGATATTTTGATCCTCACTCCACACTCACTATCACTCACTCACTCACTCACCTCACTCACCCCGTCTAAAACATCACCCATACTTATACCACCTATACTATTTATTATTATATATACATATATCATATTATATAATATAGTATAATAGTATATAATTTTACTATTTTATAATAATATATTACTATATACTATTACTATATTACTATAGTATTCCTATAATATATATACTATATATAAACTATATATTATATACGGTCTCTACTATATATATATACTATATTTACATATAATAAATAATTTATTTTAATTTACAATTAGCATAAGACATTAGTAACCGGAAATTCTATTTGGTTGAAAACTATAATAATAGCCTAGAATTTTTTTTATCCGACAACATATCCCCCAATCGTTTAAAAACGATAAAAACCGCCCTTGGAAAAAGTTAATATATTAATCAGATAAGGTATATAATATATAATATACCTATATTAATATATATTATTATACGGATAAAGAGAATACTAATACTCAAAATCATATAATATATATAATATAATATAATATATATATATATATATATAATATAATATATACGATATTATCTATATATATAATAATATATACGTATATATATATAAAATCGAACTTATATGTTATTATTATTTATTCATTATTTAAATTATTTTATTATTATTTATTATAAATCATTTTTTAGGTCAATTTCTTGTTTTTCTTTCATTATTTAAGAATTATTTTTATTCTAATTAACATATATATTCATTCCTCGTTCAATTTGGTCTCCATATTATTAATTAATAGATGTTCCAAATCCGCTGCTGACATTATTGGCACTTACCTGATGCTGAAATACATCGAAAACCTTAAGAGAGCTTTACAGCTCTATATAGCTTTCCATCCTGATGTTGTTAACTTAGAATGAAATGATTTGTCAGAAATTTGAGAAAGTTTTGGTATTATTTCAGGCATTTATGAGTATCCCAATGATCTTGTAACAGTTTACCGGTCTACATCTCACCAAGTTGATCGCTCTTTCGTAAATGTCAGTATGTCAGATCAGCCTGTTAGTCTATTTCCTATCAGATATATGTAATGACGATGGTGGTAGTGTTCAAAGAATAAAACAAATAACAATAAAAATAAAGAAACAATAAAATAAAAACAAAGAAACAATAAAAGAGGAAAGCCGTGAAAATATTTAATGGGGATCAGTGATTTTAGAGATATATTTATGATAGCTGTATTCTTGTTAGAATAATTGCTGATCCACGGCGTAATGCAAACATCTTTTCTGAAACTGTTAAGACCATATTTAATTAACATGCTTAGGGCGTAACAACAAAAAAAAAAATCTTTCTATTAGAAAACTCTTTTGGAAAAACCCACAAAAAAAAAAAAATAACACCCAAAAAATTTTTTGTTTCAATACAAAGATAGGGGAGTCAAACTTTTGGTGAGTGCTACTGAAAATGAAAAAAAAGTTACTATCTTCGACCTCAAGAAATTCTTCTCAAAGTAAAATCCCTGAAAGTGATCACTCGTTACCATGAACGTCAACACATTTAGCTGATCGAAGATCCGCTACTGCAGAAAGATTCTGAAGTCCTTATCATACTTTAGAGAGCAAAGAAAATGAGAAGGAAACCAAAAAGAGAAACAATAAAAAAAGAAATGCTAAACCCAGCAGAAGATCTAAGTAAAGGATAGGAAAGTTATCTAATAAGTAATAAGAAAAATAAATTTCTCCAAGGACTACATAAAAAGTTTTGCAGTGGTTGAGTAATAAAAAAAATGAAAAGTTTCAATACACCACATTAATAACATAAAGAGTGAAGTCCCCAGGCAGAGACGAAACTAACAGTCCTGGGCCCTCCCTCCCCTTAAAAGACGAGATGCGGGCCGTCCCCTTTGGTCTTGATGTAATTATGGTCAATATTCACCCTACTGGTCATGGGTAACCCCGCACGGAATGGTCTGCAAAACCGTTAGTCTCCTCAATGAGTCCCTACTTCATTAGTATACTCAGAAAGACTTTTCTGAAGGAGGTAATGTATACGAGAAGAAAAAAAATTACGCCTAATCATGTGAACAATATCGTTTTTCCTCATCATATATTGGTCGAGTACCGGGCGCACCCACGCGCCCACGCACACCAGTAAAAGCAATCCACGCACCGCCACGGCTCGGCAACCTAATTCCCGATTACCAATCAAAAATACATTCAATTTAAAATATTTAGGAAAAGTCAGTAGGGATGGGAAATATAGCAGTTTATGTATTTTATAGAATTAAAAATATTATATATATATATAGATATTATATTATAGATATATATATGATAGTATAATATATATATTATATATAAATATATATATATTCTATATAGTTTTTAATAAAATACAATCACTTAGAATATACTATATATATATAAAACAATAAATATATATATATAAATTACATATCAAAAATTATAACCAAGTTGCATGCCTTACAAAACAATAACATCACCGTAATATATAAATATATATCAATATTATCATAACAAATGAAATATAAAACTAAGATAATAATATATATATATAGTATATTTATATATATTAATCTCATCACATATATATAATTATTATACATTATATTTATATCAAATATATTCATATAAATATATATATATATATATACAATATATATAGTATATTCCATATTAATATACTATACACTATTATTGATTAAATATACTTATTACCTAATCACTTAATTAATACTAAAATATATCAATTAATTATAGTATAGCTAATAATATAATTATAGATATATATATATACGAATAATAATAATAATACATTACATTATATATACATTAATTAATATCCTACTTTACCTCCAAATACCTAGCCTACGTGATGAAACTATAAGCAGCAAACTACATATAGAGAGATGAATCCATTGGCCTGTAGGAATGAACATCAGTCTCTTAAATAATGAATAAATGCTAAGAAAAAGTTCCGGTAGATTCCGACCTGAACCGGATCTCTGACGGGATAACAATGGCCGGATACATCCGATTGGAACAGAATCCTGGACGGTACCACTCATAATATATAATATTATATATATAATACTATATAGTATATATAATATATTATATACTATATATCTATATAATATATAGATATAATATATTAAAACATAATAATATATACGATATATATATATATATATAATTAATTATAATATATATAATAATATGATATATAATAATTAAACTATATATATATATATATATATATATATATATATATATATATATATGGTGTAACAGAATGAAAGTGGGCACTTCAATAACGTGGTACAATTGATGGAAATAGAGTATAATTACTCAATAAGACGCTTCTTATAAACATGTAAAGTCGTAACGCTTATCTTATACTCAGTATCATTTATCAGACAAGCAACCTGATAGGGTGAGGAATTACGTGTATCACCAACATAGAGTTTTCCATGAACAAGACTATTGTTATATCATTATTCAGGACATTATAAATACAACAGTATACAATTAAAATACAACTATCAACAGGAGCCAACCTTCCCAGTCCCTGATGGCACGTGCTTTGGTAAACTCGTACGTGTGCACCGCCACCAGGTTTTTCATATGCTTATATGTCGAACACGTTTGCCTGGATCTTTCCCTCAGTTCTCTAACGTCATTGACAGGGGTGGTCTGAATACGACACTTTTGTTCGCCCCAGGCAAAGAGAAGTCCAAACAGGTGTGAGCGATGAACGGGTGCCAGCAACAGTGCCTTCCGACCTGCTACATCGTAAAGGTAGTTAGTACTAATCCAGGGTGTTGCTCTGAGCTACAAGTGAAGTCGTGCTCACCATCAACACACTGAACCACATTAGAAGTAGATTAATACATGTACATCTCTCAAGAGCACACTTCATCGCATTTCGAGATTGAAGGTAGTCTGCCGTTCAAGGCGGTTCCATAGGCGTAGAGTAAAAGAGGCGAGACGTATACTGGTCATATTGTAAACTTAACCCTGCGATAGGTTATCGTTTGACTCATTGCGGAGGTACATTTCCTGGATGTCGATTGACCCACACACTACCTCCATACCTCGCTCCTACGTTAGTTTACTGGTGAGCCCAATGTATGCTTATTACCCGTTCTAGATGACCGTATCTCTGTAACCCAAAATGACTAACAAGCATTAAGTATAGAGCCCAAATGCCCCTTCAGTATAAACTGAGATTGCGCAGTCCATTCCTGGACCACCCTATAATATATAGTAATATTTACCTTATAATTCATATTATATATAATAATAATAGATTATCAATACTATTATACTAATATATACCCTATTATAATAAACTATCTTATAATATACTACTAACCTCATCATTATAATTAAATTCCTTACCTCTTATAATATATTTTATTATAAGTTATATATATACTATAAATATATTTAATATATTATATATACACTCTATATATACATTATACCCCAATAATATATTTAAAACTATAACTATTTATATTTACTGTATATTAACAATTTTTATTCACAGACCATATATTAATAGTTCAATATATATAATAATATATATATATATATATATATATAATATAATTATATATATATATATATATTATATATATATATATATATATATATATATAAACTGTTATATTCAAAGTTTATATGACATTACATAAAAAAACATTTTACTATGATATTTAATAATTTAGCGACAAAAATGTCAAGCCATTTTTAAATATGCCGCTACTTTTTCGTTTTTTTATAAGCGCAATTAACTTTGATGTCTAGATTCGTTTAGCGTTAAAAGCATCGAAAATGGCACGAACGTTTTGAACAAATATATGTAGCAATAATAAAAATTAATAATAGTAATAATTGAATTATCAATGAACACATATATGTAGCAATAATAAATAATTTAATAATAATAATAATAATAATAATAATAATAATAATAATAATAATAATAATAATAATAATAATAATAATAATAATAATAATAATAATAATAATAATAAATAATAATATAATAATAATTAATAATAATAATAATAATAATAATAATAAAAATAATAATAATAATAATAATAATAATAATAAATATAATCATGTGAAATATTTGCTTTGAAAGATCTGATCTGAGCAGGTTTCCAACAACATCTTTTAAATGGATTTTCTTGATTTTTGTCATATAGAAAGATTTGTTTTTTTTTTTTCCTTTGTGCGATATGAAAAGTAGATTGGGCTATTACTTGTTACAAACAAAATCTAGTTTTAAATGTGAAATATTGAGAAAGGCATCATGGAATGCAAGGGAAACTGTGAAAGATAGTAGCATTCATGTCACCTGATTTTGTAATAATTATTATGATAGGAATCAGCATTTTGGACGTCTTGACGATAAATAAATGCAAGTAGATCAAAATGGAGATGAAAGTGGATTCTGGGTGTGGTAGTGAAGAATTCTTGTGAAATTCAAACTAAGCCCAGGTAGGTGAAAGCTTTCATTTTCCTTTTAAACTCTTCATACGCATCATACCAATCTGTGTTGATGGATGAGCCTTTTATTGAAAGGTGTATACGAATAAATCTTTTTTTCACCACTCCCAAATGACAACAATCTCAAACCGCAAGTATTTGTTTGATTCTTCGTTTCAGTGGCGATTATTACAATATATTAAACCGTATAATAGATGAAAAAAAAGAAGTAGATCATATTGTTGTTGTTTTTATTATTATTATTATTATTATTATTATTATTATATTATTATATCTATTATTTTATTATTATTAATTATTATTTTACCTTATTATTTTATTATTATTATTATATTAATCTATTATCTTATTATTTTATAATATTCATAATTCAAATCATCTATACATTATTAATTATTATTATTATTATTATTATTATTATTATTATTATTATTATTATTATTATTATTATTATTATTATTATTATTATTATTATTATTATGAGTATATTTTGATTCTACGTTTCAGACTATATTAAACAGTATAAAAGATGATAAAAAAAAAAAAAAAAATTTTTTTTTTTTACTTGATAATAGAGGAAAAAAAAAAACAATGCCAGAAATTAAAATTAAGTAGCCACACTATAATAAAAAAAAAAAAAACATTTTGGTGAACACTTCATTCGCAATACGTTTTAGAGTATATACAAGTCAATAACCCAAAACTGGATCTGATCATCTTGCTGGTAGAATTAAGTAACTTACCGAAAGAAACACACGAATTTACCACTTCCTAAGTGATAAATTCGTGAGTTTCTTTCGGTAAGTAGTCAGTAGTGATCCGTGACGTCACTCTCACTGGATATTGGCATGAAAAAAAAAACCTGTATCAGCGCCAGATAAATGTTAAGGTCTTCTCAACTCTACGTTTAAAAAATAGTACCTTTGTTGTCAACGTCAATATTGTTACAGTATAAGAGATAATGTATAGTTGACTTCTTTGACGCTTCACTGGGCTACAAGGCGCGACTTCAATTGTATCTCCATTGGCGCTTGACGGGTCAGCGACTAAAATGTATATTCTGCTACAAGGCGCGACTTAATATTGTAGCTTGATATAATATCAGTGTTTGATTGGTTTCTAAGAGCTTAAATCGACCAATAAAATAATGTAAAATTCAGTTTATTAACATATATATATATATTAATATATATATATATATATTATATACTATATATTATAATATATATCACTATATAATATATATATTATATATATATAGTATATAATTTTATATATATATTTTATATATTATATATAATATATATTAATATTATTATTATGTTATATATATTATTATATATATACATACTATATATAATATATTATATACATATATATATATATATATATTATATATATATATTATATTACAGTTGTTCACCCACACTCACGCAGAGCTTTTCAGGGAGGAGGTGTTACAACAGTATTTCATCCATAACGTAAATTACGCAGATGTAGCAAAACGCAGCGCTTTAAAGTGGGCGATTAAATCAGGCGTAGGATGACATCAGTTGAGATTGGAATGATGTCAGCAGAAGACAGGATGTGGCAGGAAAGAGGAAGCAAAACCGCAACGAACTAGCCTGGAATACACCACCTTACATCACACAAAAGCATTTAAAATAAACATCAGTCTTTTGGTGCTACGAGGGACGTCGTAAGGTGTTTTTACGCGAGTGATAAGTTCCCTCGAACACGTGCCGCTGGGTACCTATAGAAAAGAGATATAAAGCACCAACGTCGCGGCCGCAAAGATAGAGGGTCAAGTGAACTGGAAAGTTCAGAACAGTTTAAATAAAGCCTTTTGGATATTTGACTCGACTCTGTCAAAAGCCGGGTGAAACAGAGGCCCCTCAGATATGAGAACAGTACTTCATACAAGAGGGTTGGATGAGACCCCTTGTATAGGCTGGAGTAACTGAAGGAAGAGAAAAAATCTCGCTAGATCTAAACAGAAACTCCCAGTTTCTTTGGGAGGCCGCCTTAGCAATCGTTTTGATATGGGTTTCCAAGACATTTTTTTTTTATGTTAAGACCAAGGATGTGTTTATATTGTCACAGGAGAGACGAGAGAACGGCTTCGAAAGAAATAGGAAAGTTTTAAGAAGGTGTTTTAGAGAGGGAGATTTTGTAGAAGTTGAGTTTTTAAAGGATTGAATTTCACAAGGTTGAGGAGACCCCATCCAAGAATTATATCCAGATCAGAGAGACTAGATCGGGAAAGAAATTAAGAACGGAGAGTGCAATTCTTCTAGAAAGACGTAAAAGAGGGAAGCCAAGTTTGACAATGAAGTAGAGAGAAGGAAGGGTCGAGTCATCGGCATCTGAGGATTAGAGTTAGATGTGCAGGGTGAGAGATCACATTATGTGAATTTAGTAAGAAAGAAGTAGGAGGATAAGACAGAACACCTGAAAGAAACACCCAACTATTACAGAAAAAGAAGAAGTCGCCGCTCCATCATCAACAACAGCCGAAATTGAGCGACTTGAAGAAAGCTAGACATAAGTAAAGAAAGAGGAAACCCAAAGAGGGGAGCTTGGAGGCATTGACGCGGTGCCATACCCGGTAATGCTTTGGATATTTGTAAGCGATAGACAAGCAAGTCTCACGATGATTTGGATATCAAGCGCTACGTTAGGATAATTAGGATAGTATATTCCCAGTAGACCTCGAGGCCGCAAGCCGTACTGGCGATCGGAAATAAGAGAATGAGATTCGAAGATGGTCTAAAGAAGTGAGAGTTTAGAAAGGGTTTTCAAAGATCTTAGGAATAGAATCACGGTGAGAGCTTAAGGGTCAGAATGTTAGAAGAATCGAAACGGGCGTTTTTTTTCGAATAGGTTGGACATGTGCGTGCTTTCCAACACTGAGACGGAGAAGTGCTAGTACCGAGGAACAGAGGGTATAATTGAACGAAGTGTTGACCAGCTCAGAAACAAACTCCTCAAACACTAGAGGAGACATGCCAAATCCGGGCCGGAGACGGATAGATCTCAGGCAGATTCGATAAGCATCTCAGGAGCCATTCAACTCTGATCAAATGTAATCACAGGCCAAGACATAGGACACCTGAGAGGAGAGGTGGAGGCGAGGAATAGCCAGAATCGTCCAGGGTTGAGTTAGAGGAAATAGGAGGGTGAAGATATTGGTCTTTCAGTTGGAGAGTTAGCACCAGAGAACCATTAGATCGAATAAGAGGAGGAAAGGCAGATTCACAGAAGTATTAGTTGCTAGAGATGTTTTTTGGCAAGAGGCCAGAAAAGATTTTGTCAGTAGTAGGAGAACCAAAGGGGTTAGCGCACTTTCGTTTGATGAAAGATCCGTTTGGTCGTCGAAGAGTTATCCCTGCATACGATTCTTCTAGTGAAGATGAAAAATTAGCGGAGAGTGAGAGAGAGAGCGAAATTTTCTCCACCGATAGCGCTCGCTCCTCTAGCCTGAATGGCGAGAACAGGCACGATAGATCGAACCATGGATTAGGAAGAGAAAGAATTTAAAGTCGAAGGAAAGGGAATGACTGTTCCTGTAGCCCGTCCAACGATTATCAGCGCTCCACTTATGGAGAAGCGAAGCGTCATCCGAGTCAAAGCAGTCATTCCAATTATAGCGTTAGCGTAGGAAGCGACGCAATTAAGGACCCCAATCACCCGATAAAGTGCCAGAAAAAACGCACAGGGCAGGATGGAGCACTGTCCTTGGAAGAGAAAGTATTAAGTTAAGAGATATAAGGGTTGTGTTCAGAATTTACCAATACGGAGCGAAGGTAGCCGTGTAATTTTATAGAGAGAAGGACTAGCTGTGGAGCATAAGTCAAGTGTGGTTCAAGAAATATTATATACTAATGTAATATATATACTGTAATATATGCTATAATATATATTTTATATATAAGATATATAATATATATATATAATAATATAGTTAGTAATCATATATGTAATATATATATATATATTATAAGAATTATATTAATATTATTATATATGTTACGAAGGCACATGTCCCTAAATGGATAAAGGCTAAGAATTGCACTTTTATGATCCGGGGAAAATGCAGAAACATTATGAGATTTTATTCATTTTAAACTAAATTCTGGTGAAGCTTTCATAAAGTCAGTAATTTTTGTGTACCACTATTTACTTAAGTTATCTGTCTTAAATGGGATTTTTTTCATTTTCGGGAATCATTTATCTTTGTAAGCTTTAATTATTTTCATTCGCCAGTATTTTACTTGAGATTAAATGAATAAAACTAAAATCATAACCATACGGGTAGATGCAAGTCGGCATGACGAAGCTCCTCGCTCTTAATCTTGGCAATATACAACTTACTACGCCGCGCGCAGAGATAATATCTATATTACGTCAGTTTAGATATAAAATTATTATATATTTTATAGAATTAATTAAATGAGTAATGAAGTTATATATATTATTATATATATATATAGTTACTTATATATTCTATTATTAGTATATGAAATATATTTTAGGGGTTGTATTTATTACTATATATATATATATATTTATTATATATATATATATATATATATATTAGTATATTAGTTATATATATATATATATATATTATATATGTATATATATTTACATTCATATATATCATTATATATATATATATATATATATAAATATTTATATATATATATATAATATATATATATATTATTATATTATATATATATAATATTATATATATGATATTAAATATATATATAGAATTACACATTCAAATTTCATATATCATATCATAGATTGGCTCTATATATTTTCATCATTTTATATATATATATATATTAATATATATATATATATATATATATTTTATATAATATATATTATATATATATTATATATATTATATATTATATTATATATATTATATATTAGATATATGATATATACTTTATATATATATATATATATACTATATTATATACTATATATATATTATATATATATATATATATATATATATATAAAACTATTTTTATACAAATAACGAAACTTTTCACCTCAACATAAATTATCACAAATCTTTTTATTTAATGAGAAACTTGAGAAATTCGTAAAACCCCCAAATCAAATTTAAAATTTCTTTTTCCTTTATTTCTTCTTCGGGAATTGTCATTATATAATATATAGATATATATATATATATATATATATATTATATATATATATATATATTATATATATATATTTATATATAATATATTATATATAATACTTTATAAAGGATTTTTTCCTCGTTCAATCGGATGAATAAAAATGAGGGAAAAAAACGAAAAATCGCGTGATAATCTAATTCTGCCTTACGAGCACAAAAGCTCAAACGACTTTGGTTCATGAGAAACAAAAGCCTAAAACAAAACACTAACAACATAGACAACAACAACAACAACTACAATTACGCAGTAAAAAAAAGGAAAATAAAATTTCAAAAAACAACAACAACAACAATAACATTAACAAAATAATTCGAACAAAACAAGACACTTCAATAAAATCTGTAGAAAAGCAATAAATAATTAGGAAGAAATCCCGTCGACATCACCATCAATAATAAATCTTCGAAAATAGCAACAAGACTCCATCGATTTTCTTCTCTAAAAGTCTGACGTCAAAAACTATTCTCTAACTTCTTTTTCTTTTCCTTTTTTCTTTTTCTTTTTCTTTCTTCCCCTTCCCCCCCCCCCCCCCCCCCCCATTCCCCTCCCTCCCCCCCCCCCCTCCCCCCCCCGTCTCTCCCCCTCCCTCCCCTTCCCCCCTTTTTCTTTTTCTTTTTCTTTTTCTTTTTCTTTTTCTTTTTCTTTTTCTTTTTCTTTTTCTTTTTCTTTTTCTTTTTCTTTTTCTTTTTCTTTTTCTTTTGTCTATTTTCTTTTTTTCGTTCTCTTTCATATTTTATCCTTTTTTTTTTCTCTTTTTCTTGTTTTCTTTTTTATTTTTTCTTTTTATTTTATTATTTTTTTTTTTTTTTTTTCGGACAATATTTTTCTCAGATTGGTCACTCAATCGATAATTGTTATCTTTTCATTTGTAACTTAGTATTTCGTGGATACTCTTTTTTTTCACTTTTTCTGCGTTTGTTTTTTCGATCGTGTTCGTTGTCCTCTGTGATTGATTATCAGCAGCACTGTATCTTTTCGTATTTTTTTCTCCTTTTTTTTATTTCCCATTCCTTTTTTCTCTTTCGTTGTCCTCCTTGTACCACATCAATCTGCTGAAGAAGTATATTGTAAGAGAGGAGGATGAAGAAGAAGAGAGAGAGAGAAGAGAAGAGAAGAAAATTGAAGACTCAAAGATCGAAAATGAAAAAAAATAAAGTTGTTTTTTTTTATTCATTATAAACAGTTAGTTAATTGTTTAGTTTTATTTTTTTGTTACAAATAAAAATTTTTTCGAAGTTTTGTTTTATTTTATTTTTATTTTTTTTATTATTTTCATTATTTTTTATATTATTTTATTTATATGTTATCACATGTTCTATACTGATAAAGCGTTGTGAAGGTATTTTATTTTATTTTTATCATGCATTATATTCTCTGATTTTTTAATTTTTATCAAATATTTATTTTTTTTTAAGTTACATTTTTTAATTTTTTTTTTTTATTTTTTTTTTTTTTTTTTTAATATTTTCGTTAAAAATGTAATTTTTTTTTTTTTTTTTTTTATTTATTTATTTTTTAATAAGTTTATTTTTTTTTTATACTTCATGATAATTTTTTAGTTTACTTATTTTTTTTTAATGCATTTTATTTTTTTTTTTTTATTTTTTAGAAATAAAGATTAATTATCTTTTTATTATTTTTTTGCAATTTTATAGTTTTTTTTTTTTTTTTTTTTTTTTTTATTGCTTTTATAATATAGTTTATTTCTTTTTTTTAGTTTTTACGTTTAGATATTTTATCCTTTATAATTTTTTTCTTTCTTCATTTTTCTTTCTTTTTCTTTTTCTTCTTTCTTTTTTCTTTTTTTTTCTTTTTTCTTTTTTCTTGTTCTTTTTTGTTCCTTTTTTTTTCTTTTTATTTTTTTTTTTTCCCTTTTTTCTTTTGTCCTTTTTCTTTTATTTTCCTCTTTCTTTTTTTCCTCTCTTTTTTCTATTTGCTTTTCTTTTTTCCTTTTAATTTTTATTTTCCTTCTCTTTTCCTTTTTTTTTCTCTCTACCATTTTTCATCTCTTTTTTTCTTCCCTTTTCTTT
>JABUQX010015996.1:0-42605 GCA_015478945.1 Trachelipus rathkii | reverse complement strand
AATATTGTTTATTTTTTTATTAAATAAAACATATGAATGGTATAACTTACCTGGTTTTGAACCAAATCTCCAGAGGAATAGATCAGGTGTATTGCATGTCAAGATAAAACAATTTGTATAATTGAGGGATATGCCTTCAAGTTTTGTATTAACATTACATAAGTTCCATAAAAGCCGCCGACCGAGAAATAAAGAATTATGTAACAAAATCCCAAGTTAGCATGACGTTCGAATTGTTCCTTAAGCTTAGTGATCTTTTTAAGTTTCTTCGATAGCATCTTGAATGTTTGTATCTGTTCATCTGGTTCTATACATTTCTTTTCCCGTATGTTGACATTTTGCTTAATATTCTGACTACTTGAAAAGGGTTTTGGTACCACGGATTGTAGATACTTAAAAACTTCCTTTTGCAAATTGTTAACAATAAAACAGTTTATAAGGCTAATAACTAAGGTGGTTAAATAGCCTGAAATGTCTTCTAGAACTATTACAATATAGGTGATTATTATTTGAAAAAATATATTAAATCTAATAGCAAAACATATTTGACAGATAAATAATCCCAAATATGCAAGAGTATGAACATTCCAAACTTGAAGTATTTCCTGTTCAAGCTCTTAAGAGTAAAACGAAGTCCAAAGTTGTTCCTAGAAATGAAACGGGTTGCCCATTTGCTCTTTGTAACCTGCCAAAAGTGTATAATTATTATGAAAATTGACCGAGTTGAAAATAAAAGTTGATCAAAATCTAAATCAAATCTTCGGTATTGTGAGACGAAGTTGTAGATGCATTTTAACATTAAGCACAGAAAGAAGATCGAATACCCAAGAAACCAACCTAGCCTTACATTTAACTTTCAAGAATTTTCTAATTTTTTATTGTTTTTTATTTTCCAATACAAAATAGACAAGTGCCATGTCGAGTTTTTTCCCAAAATTCTCCAGTAATAATAAATAACTATGCTTACGAAAAACCATTGACCAAATCCCATGTCAGTTGAACTTAACTGGTTAGGAATTTCCTCTCCCTTAGTCCATTCCATATTGTAATTTTGAGATCTTCTTTTCTTATTATCATTATTATTTTTGCAGTTTTGATATTTGTTGCATTGTATATATTTGATTTGTGTCTAATATATGCATTTACATGTGGTAGATAAGGAGAGGAATTCCCTACCAGTAGTTCACCTGAACCATGGATTTGTCAAGTTTCTTCGTAAGCATAGTTTTATTTTATTGGAGAATTTTGGGAAAAACTCCATGGCACGTCTTTGATGAAAATGAAAAAACAATAAAATTGAAAATCTCAAAATTTTGGCTAGGTTGGTTTCTTGGGTATTCGATCTTCTTTCTGTGCTTAATGTTAAAATGCATCTACAACTTCGTCTCACAATACCGAAGATTTGATTTAGATTTTGATCAACTTTTATTTTCAACTCGGTCAATTTTCATAATAATTATACACTTTTGGCAGGTTACAAAGAGCAAATGGGCAACCCGTTTCATTTCTAGGAACAACTTTGGACTTCGTTTTACTCTTAAGAGCTTGAACAGGAAATACTTCAAGTTTGGAATGTTCATACTCTTGCATATTTGGGATTATTTATCTGTCAAATATGTTTTGCTATTAGATTTAATATATTTTTTCAAATAATAATCACCTATATTGTAATAGTTCTAGAAGACATTTCAGGCTATTTAACCACCTTAGTTATTAGCCTTATAAACTGTTTTATTGTTAACAATTTGCAAAAGGAAGTTTTTAAGTATCTACAATCCGTGGTACCAAAACCCTTTTCAAGTAGTCAGAATATTAAGCAAAATGTCAACATACGGGAAAAGAAATGTATAGAACCAGATGAACAGATACAAACATTCAAGATGCTATCGAAGAAACTTAAAAAGATCACTAAGCTTAAGGAACAATTCGAACGTCATGCTAACTTGGGATTTTGTTACATAATTCTTTATTTCTCGGTCGGCGGCTTTTATGGAACTTATGTAATGTTAATACAAAACTTGAAGGCATATCCCTCAATTATACAAATTGTTTTATCTTGACATGCAATACACCTGATCTATTCCTCTGGAGATTTGGTTCAAAACCAGGTAAGTTATACCATTCATATGTTTTATTTAATAAAAAAAAAACAATATTACTTTTTGATGCTTCGAAACCACTAAGTCATTTTTGAAAACCCTGTAGAAAAAAAGTGTAAAAAATTTGAAGTAATTTTTTTTCATATTAAGCAATTGTTAAAGGTGGAACTTTCCCCAAAAATTCAAAAACTTTAAATAAATTGCTTTCCCTATCCCCCTCCTAAAAATCACAAAAAAAGACATTTTCAGCGATTTTGATATAAAATAATATGAAAAATATAAGTTATAATTATATATTGAATTAAAGTTTAATTAATAAAATTTCATCTTAAATTATTATTTTATTTATTTATTCTTTTTTTACATATCACCGCCACTCACTGGCAGTACAATATTGAAGTAGCAGGTGTACTCATTTTTACATCCGAGTTAAGACGAAAGAGAGAGGAGCTCACATCTCTCACCCGACCAATTACGAACCTGGGTCTTTCGCTTTGCTGGACGTGTGCTCTTCCACAGAACTACTTGAGAATTTGTCCTAGGGTTTACCAGACCTGAGGTAAAGAGGTTAAATCTAATTCATATAAATACTAAACAATGGCCCGGCGGCCAATTACTTTTTTTAACCACTTCCTGTAGATTGACTTTTTCTAATTATATTATCTAGTTGATTAGTTAATTTTTAGTTCTTACAAGTTTACTTTCTTATTTTCACATATATAAATTGTTTTCACTTTTTATCCAATTAATATAATAAAGTAAATTATAAAGATAGATATATTAATTGCAATGATTATATTAATGTTTTTTAGATTATATTTAGAATATAAGTTTAATAATTATTAATATTTAATAAAGATTATTATTTATACTTATGCGATTTATGATAAATATCTAAGAATTTAATTTTTATCTTATAAATTATGATGTATTTATTATAATATATATATATATATGTTTAATATATATTGTCTTTTTAAATTTAAATGGATCATATTAATCGATATAGAATATATAAGTATGCTTTATAATATAATAAATTTATATATATATATTATATATATATATATACTATATATATATATTATATATATTATAAGTTATATTAATATATATTTGAATATTTATCTATCTATATATTAATATTATTATATATATTATTAATTATATTAATTATAATATATATTAATATATATAATTATATATATAGTGTATATATATATATATTAATATATATATATAATATCTATTATATTATACTATATAGTTAATATATTCATATCTATCTATATATCTCTACTTATATACTATATATTATTATTATATCAAATTACTATATATAATATTAATATTATATATATAATATTATTTAATATACTATATATATCTTAATAATTATAATTAATAATATATATATATATTAATAATATACAATATTTATAATATATATATATAATATATATATATATTAATATAATATATATATATATTATAATATATTATAATATTAATATATTATATATATAATATTATATAATCATATTATATATACTTATTGTGTTTATTTATAATATTATTTTTATTTTATAAAATCTGATTATGAAATACTTATTATTTATTAATTTAATATGTTTTTGTGATATGAAGTTGATTTTATACAATATGGAAATATGCATAATCTATATTATTCATATATCTGAATTTAATTATCAGTGAGTAGTTCATTATTAATTATATTTCGATTATTATTATTTTATTATGTAAGTTTATTATATAGTTATTATTATTTTATTATTATTATTATTATTTCTATTATTAGTTTCACTACAGTTATAATTATCATTACATTGAGGATATATATTTATGTAGTTTATTAATTATATATTCTTTATTATTATTATTATTAATATATTATTATTTATTTATATTATTTAATAAGTATTTTTATATATTAATATATATTATTATTATTATTTAATTATATTAATATATTATTATTATATTATTATTTATATATTATTATTATTTCCTATTTATATTATTTATATATTTATTATTATTTATAATCATTAGTAGTATTATTATTATTATTATTATTTAATCATTAATAATTATTATTTATTTATTAATTTAAATTAATTATTATTTAATTATTATTATATTTATTATTAAATTCAATAATATATTATATCATATAATTTATTATATATTATTATTAATTATTATATTAATTTTATTTATCTTATTATTTAATTATTATTATACTATTATTATTATTATTTATTTTTATTATTTTTGTTTAATTATGTAAAACATTAATTATTTATTTTTTATTATTATATAGTATTTGCTCTATATAATCCTTATATTTAATTATATATTGTAATCTCTATATTATAAATAAAATAAGTTAAATATAAATACTTTTAAATACCTACACTTTCTATACTCATATATATCTCTTCTTGATTAAAGCAAATGCCGTAAAAACGCTCTCTACACACATTCATCGTAACTCCACATACGTAAACTTACACACTGTATTACTGCATACTATAATAATAACACACACATATATAAATACTAACCATCAAACTACTACAACAACAAAACCGTTGCGTATACACTATACTACAACTTTAACTAAATGGAATCGAATTATGAGAGCAGGGGCTAGCCCTACGAGAGTGGTTCATTCGTTATCCCTTTACTCAAATTTTAATGAATTCTTTTTAAGGTCTTTTTAGTATACCTTGTTAATAAAATGCACTATTAAATTGATTAGCTTTATACAGTGTTTCTAAGATTGCATATATTGCGTGACTACAATAACATTCACATATAAAAATACTTTTTTGTGATATATTTTATTTTTTATATTCTCATCTATACTGTATGACTTTCAAGATAGTATAGTAGTTTTTTATAGTAGTCAGTTATTCATTAAAATTTTCTCCATTTAATATCTAAAAGGGAGCTGTGTTTACTTAAAATCATAATTCTTCATATTTTTCAATACTATCTGATTTTATTTCAATTTTTCTGCGAAGATATTTTAAAATCTAATCATGTTCCTAAAGATTTTATATTAAATTTGTTGTTTAATTTCTTTTATCTTAACATTCTCTTAAAACTAACGTAAGATATATTTATGGACTTTATCTAAACCTCTTCCTGCGAATGCTTTCAGTTTTCTTATATTTAAAACTCAATCAGGAATTACAGTTATCTTTCATCTTAAATAATTCATGCAACGTACTATTCCAGAGTCAAGCAAAATCCATTGCAGAAACAAGTATTTGTTCTAATTTTTTGCACATCTAGAAAATTTGTAAAATTTTAAATTTGCAAAAAATGTCGACTCTAACTTTGCTCTCTTTTTCTTACTTCTTGTAGAATTTGTACATGTTAATATTATAATAATACTTTATATTTATTATATTCAAAACTAATTATTACTATATTATATACTTATTAAATATATAGCCTATATCAGTACGATCTTTGACCGGAAAAGGTTTTGTTTTCTAAATTTTGTATTTTCCTCAGATAGGGGCACTTTAGATAGTGTATAATAATTATTTTTTAACTCTCTATAAATTAAGAAGAGAGTTTTATGTCTCAAAAGTTTCGCTCAAGTCTTTTTCATTTCTTTAGTTTCTCTTCTTTTAAACTAGATATCTAGTTAGGACTTAATAAATCTTTGCTGTGTTATAAAAGTAATGGTGTGACATATGTTAATAAGACTGGTCTAGTATATCTAGTAGCAGGATAATAAACTCATCTTAAATTAAACGTAATCTTAAGATACAATCCTTTACTTCTAAAAAGCTTAAAAGTATTTTGCTCCATTTGCACAGATCAACTACCAGCTAATCACTCGTTACTTATCTCAATAAATAATGACAAAACCTATCACAGGTCTCATAAATAAAACGAAGAACCAAATGAACTACCTCATCATGAATGTAAAATCTTTTAAAATTTTTATCAATAACTTTGGCAAGAGCCCAAAAACCGGATAATCCTGCCAGCCAGAAGAATGTCCTTTTATGTTACCCCAGGCTTCAAATTAAATATTAACAAGTTTATTTAATAACATATCATTTCAATATTAACGAATTTAAACTTACCTACTATATAATTATAGATTACCATATTAGAAAAGTATTCCGAAGCTCAACTATTTATTTTTACTCCAGTGGTCCCTTTAACTGCTGCCTTTGTGTATGATTTTTACAGCTTTAAATTTTTTTAATTCGTGGTATTTAACTGAAACATTTCTTAAACCTAAAAGATTGGTTACCGTTTTAAGTACTTTTAAATCATAATTGCTCTAAAAGGAAAGTTCTTTACAGAAGCTATATGTTGTAGGTTTTGGAGGGTAGCTATTTTATATTCACTAACAGCCTCCCCAAGGTCATGGTTGCTCCTCGTTTGTCCACCTTGTGTTACGATCAACAAACACAAACAAATCGTTTCTCTTTATTTTATAAATATATTACCACGGTTCGTTTTTGGTTTAATCACAGTTAATGCGTAGCACTAAACAGTTTTATATTCTGTGTTATCCTATCTTTATTATATTTCTCTTACAATGAATTAAATTTGTAAGTAGAATATAAAACATCTTATGTAATGTAAATACCGGCTGTATCGACCATCAATATATTACTAATGTTACTTGATAAAACGTTTGAGAAATATTCACAAAAACTCGATATATTTGCGGCGAAGGGACGATTGATATTTTAAGGAGAAAACATGGGAGTTTTGTCGTGCTTCTCCCTCACAGTCCTCTCTCCCATGCTTTTTTATTACAATAAAGCTGTAACCTTAGCGAATTTTATAGAAATTTTCCATCAACCAACACGAACATTATTGGAAATATGTTATAATGAATGAAAAACATGGAAAAATGTTGGGAACTTGTCAAATCTGAAAAGAATTAGTTCCAAAAAGTATAAAAATTTTGTTTGGCTGCGCTAACAATTAATGGTATCAAATACCATAATTCTTTCATAAATAAACTAAGACTCTATTATAAGTCACTATTCAAGAATTATTTAAATTTTTAAATAATAGTTTTATTAGTTTTATACTATTTCATAATATTTTTAAATAGATTAATATTTTTAATTTCATTAACTAGTTAATCTATTTTATTGATGTATTTTAAGTGATCCTATTGATATATAACATAATGATTTCTACCCTGCTACTGTTTATATTCACTATTCTAGTGTAAGGACAAAGATAAATATATATATATTTTAATATATAACTATTTTAAATATATAACTATATTATTATTATAAATATATATACTATATATATATTTATATATAGTTACTAGTCAGAAGTAAGATGTATCTAAGATAACATAAAATATGAATACTATAACTTACATGGTTTTTAATGTAAATTTATTTAGTTTTATATATATAGTATTAATTATTGTTATAATTAGTTAATAGTTACTATATAAATGAAGTCCAATATATATTATACCTATATTTATAGTATATATTAAATATGATATATATTGTTATTAGTTTATAATCTAAATTATTATTAGGATAGCATTTTATTATAGGGGTGCTTAATATTATAACTTATTATATAGAGGTTGAATAAAGGTAGGTGAAGGTTATATTAATATGTATAAAGAAAATCTGGGAATACGAAGATCACTTATACTTATTTTATTATGTATATACCAAATAGAACTGATTATATGAATAGAAGTATCTATTGATAGGGTTTTTATTCATATGTATTAATGTTTTTACCTAGGTACAAGTAAGAATAAATATGATAATTATATATATAATAATTTAAATAAAGACTAATATCTTAAGTATAATATATCATATACTAATATATATATATATTATAATACTCACATTATTTTCTGTATTTATTAATATAAATTATAGGAATAATTATACATAAAGATAATGTAATAACATACTTTATATAATAATATATATTAAATATATCTCAAAATTTTTTAATAATATACATTATTATACAGTAATTACATTTTGATAATAAATAGTACGATAGGTATATACATATATACACGATAATATATAATAATAATATACTTTTTATAAGCTAAGTTTTAAATATACTCAATAAAATCAGCAGAAAGCAATATAAAACCACTAACGATTGTTTTTTTATATACAATATAATATCTAATATAGTATAATATCTAGTTGGAATATAATATCTAATTCTAAGTCATATATTCATATAACAGCTATAATATAATTAATCAACTAAAAGAATTTTTAATAATGTTCTTGTCCTAATTTTCATTTATATATTAATAAATCATTATTTTAAGTTTTACAATTAAAATCGCTTTTGTTCTATATATAATAACACACTGAATGCTCTGTATTGAATATTGAAAAATAATAACTTAAGGATGAAAAAGATCTTCAAAATATTTTTTGCATTTGGCATTTTTGCTTTAGTTGCTTGCGAAAAAGACCATATGATAACTCACAGCAATGCAGAGGGAACTAAGTACCTATTTCAGCTACATATATACTACATATATATATTCTACATCATTATTGCTAAAATAATAATTATAATAATTCATATATATAAACGCAATAATTAATATATGAATATTTATAATATATTAATTCATCTATATATTTAATGTAATATATTATTAACCATTATTTAAATAATAATATAATAATTAGTAAATTAAATAATAATATAATAATTACTTAAAATAATAAAGTTTATATAATATTAATCAAAAAAATAATAAATTAATAAAAATATAAAATTATATTTTTCAAATTTCATTAAAAAAAAAAAATATATAAACATACTACTACAATATTGCAATAGTAATTCCATATTCTCATCAAATATATATATTATATCTATACATTTATCTAAATTTCCATCTTATAATTATCTATCTATCACTATTATTTACTATAATCATCCAATAATATATCTCATTATTATCTTCATTTATTCATATAATCATGTCTAGTATAATTATATATATATATTCCATTATTCTCATATATATATATAATTATATTATTATATATATCATACTTATTATAATCGAATATCAAGTCTTCTTCAGTATATTAACGTATAATATAATATTAATATTGATAGATAAATATATATCTAGATACCGTAATTACGATATTTCTATCTCTTATTCATTCTTTATATACTAGTTTATATGATACACTATTTAATTATTTTTTATATATATATATATCTATTTTTATCATTATTTATCTTACATATTATATTATAATATATAAATCTATTAATTAATTAATTATATATTAAATGACGATCTAAAAATCTGACATATAATTTGATATATATTATCTATTATTATATAGTATACTGATTTAAATTTATATTACATTATTAATACTTTATACTTGATGTTAGATTTTTGATAAGATTCGCAAACTTTGTATCTATTTCTAATTTTGTGTATTTATATTATTTTGGATGAATTAAAATGGATTTAATTTATAGGATTTATTGACTTTACCTGCATAATAAAATGTTTTTGATTCAAAGTTGTAGAATGGTTTCATTAATCACTAGCGTGGTGTATTGATTAAATTTCTTATAGCTAACATTCATATCTTATATAGAGTTCGGACTATATATATATAGTACACTGTTGTTAGCTATCGACGTGATATAGAGAATGGATTAACAATATATATTAGCTCACTTACGTGTAAATATATTGACCTAATCGTGAGTGTTATCTTATAATGTGTAGGGCACATAATCTCGTACAGTGAATAGGGTAACTGTATGGCATATACTTTTGTACAAATTTACACACAGTCTTTCTTTAAAATATATATAACATCGGATAGATCTCGCTCGTACTGCGCTAAGTATAAGTATAGTAATAAAGATTATCGATTATCTCTAAAAACTTTACACTATATAATATCGACGATATGAAAAACACCAATTGCACTCAGTACTATGGCGCATGGTGTGCAAAGATAGAGACTAAAAATAACGTATTATAAAGTTATGTTCTATATAAATTAAACTGTATGTATAACGATCACTACTCGAGATAATATTTCGAACCCCATATTTTATTACACTCATTCCAAATTAGTGATACTGTCATGCGCACTAATATATTTATATATATCTAAGAGTGTAAATATTCAGAAATTACTGCACTCTCTTGTCATATAGAATAATATACTAGTTAGTGAAAAAATCCTCTCAACAAGAATAATATTGGTGAAAAATTATCTATAATCTCTTGAGATAGTATTAGCACAGCATATAACATCTCGTGATTTAAGCTTTATCGATATTACTCTATCTTTACGATAGTAAAGACTATTTTTCATGTTCATTGTGATTATCAATAATACTCTACTTCACTTAAAATAGACCCTTGGCGTCACGTTCGACGAAACGCTTATCCCCACTCATAACTTACTTATCATCTTTCGTACATAATACCAGAAACAAGTAAGTGCCAATTGCGATAGATACTACCACGTATAAGCGCATTGCCTGTAGAGAGTAATAGGCACAACAGCTCGTCAATGGCATAGTGAATGTGAATTAATATGTCGATAACACTGCAAATAAGCACTCATTGGGCTCTACTGATATTTAGTATGGCACTGCCTTTATTTACATTGACTGTTTTTTATATTCTTTATATATCTATGATAAACATCAATCTATTAAATGTATTTACTTATCCTTGTCTTTACTTCTAATATCTCAATCAGATAGATATTACTCATACTATAAAGCCACACGGCAGAGATAACGGCATAATTAGCGTATGCGCACATCTTATTGCAAAATTACCCAACATGCGCAGATCTCTTGAAATCTATAAGGGGGGAAAGAGGTGGTAATCAATATAGAACTATTCCAGAATAGCAGGACGAAGACAAAACTCCAACTAAAGAGAGAGAATAAGTGACTTGCAATTTCTCCCAGCACGCACTGTACAACAGGAAATCTCCTGTAATAGTAATCTTTCTTTGTTATTATGGCGTGTCGAGTAGTTTACTCTCACCCTACTTAAATTGAGGGAATTCACATACCACCGAGCTACCGGGCGCTTTGTATTATGTAACACTCACCTGTCTATTCACCCCTTGTGTCATATTATGACACAGCTATGGCAGTGAATGTGAACTAATTAGATAGAGAAACTCTCTGGGTGGAACTCTTTTAAAATAAAAAGATTAAGAAGAAATGAAATATAATTAACTTAAATTAAATAGATAAATATAGAAAAAAAGAAGAATTTAAATTAAATATAATAGATATAAAATTAAAATTAAATGAGAGGGGGCAGAAAAAATAAATAAATATTTATAGATCAATGAATTAAAATTATAAAGAAATTAACACACAATTATGAATTGCGACACTCCAATTAAAAAGAATTAGTATAAAAATTATTAGAAAATTTAAGAAGAAAAATATAAAATTTACATTAGAATATAATAATAGATGATAAAAAGAATCATGAGTGCACCGCATACGAGCTTTTTTGCGATAGGATGCTGAAACGCGAGTCGGTAAAATAGCAAGGAGGCTAGAGACGTGCTAATTTAAAACGTAATAGATGACTCTGGAGTCGGGTGTGTAAAATTTTATGATAATCGGAACCTGAGTTTGGTAAGTCAGATAGTCTGGATAGCTCGGAGATTCGGTAGCGGACCCTCTCGGTGTTTGGAGATTATGACGTTTGTGGTCACGTGTGATAACGTGTGAGTCAGGAGTCCTCTGTGTTGAGAGTATTAAGTTTTGTAATAGTGGCTACGAGACACTCGGTAGTACGGAAACCTGTGGAATTCTTGGTTCGTGGACTCGGAGTGCCGTGGTAAAAAAAAATTCACACTCCGGCTCCGACTCAGTTTTCCTAATATAATTCAAATGTGATATGTATTGAAAGAATTAGAAGAGATGAAATTTCTAGAAAAGAAAATGCAATATAAATAGAAAAATAGAAAAAGCTCAAAAAAGAAAGGAAAAACTAAAAAGAAAAATAAAAGAAATATAAATATGAAATATAAAAATAAGAATGAAATAAATATAAGTTTTAAAAATGAAATAAAAATAGCGAATCATGTAAAAAGAACAAAAATAAACATTCTTAATAATAAAAATTTTTTGTAATAAAATATAAATCTATTTATAATTAAAGATGATATAAATTTAGAAATATATATTCCCTTCATGATTTAGATTATAATTGATTTATAAGAATGTTTTTTTTATAAAATTCCTTAAATTAAAATTATATAAAATTAATATATACTTATATCATATAAATAATATACATAATAATAATAATAATAATATAATAATAAATTAATATAATAATAATACTAAATAAATAAATTAATAATTATATATAATATAATATAATTAAATATAATTAAATAATTAAATAATATAATATTAATCTAAAATAATATATAATTATATATATATTAATTAACATTATTAAATGTAATCTGTTAATTAGATTGAATTGACGGTGACGTAGGAGATATAATAATGATCAGTATATCAAATTTTAATTATATCGATATCAAGCAATGTTATAATAATAAATTTAATAATCATAATAATAATAATCTATATCGATAATAATAATAATAGATATAATAATAATAATATAATAATAATATAAATATAATATATAATAATAAATAAAATAATATAATAAATAATAAAAAATGTTATCAATACTTGTTTAACAGGGGGCGCAAATTAAAATATCTCTTTGTTAAATATCAAATAGCAAGAGAATCGTCTCTTTCTGGCTCTATTATATCTCTCTCATGAATAATTTTCTTTATTTCTATATATAACGTTTTTTTTTGGTATTAATATTTATTTATTAAGATACTTTGATTCAAGTAATGTAAAAATTGATCTATCTACTATCTTTCAGCTTCTTGAATCCAAATTAAAATTGTGAATCATCGGTTCCAGCATTATAGGGTGATATTATACGTAGTTTGCATATACATATTAACGCCATATACATAAAAGTGATTTCTCACATAGCGCATAATTATGAGGAATTAGACGGAAGGAGATCATTATATAAGTAAGACTATCCAGTATAGTGATGTAGATCTATTATTATTTATTTTTTTTGTGTAGGTCCGTGAGTGCTTAGATTTATTCATTGGAGTAATTTAATTTTTTATCTCATATTATATATTATATTATTTTTATTTTTATTCAGTTATGAGTGAATAAAGATGGAGAATGGATATTAGAATTTTTGCAAAGTTGACCAGTAGTTTAATTATCTAATTCCATCAATACTTTTCTCAATACAAATAAGACTAAAAATTAATACTATATATATATTAATTATATATATTTATATATATATATATATATATATATATATATATTATATATAATATTAATATATAATTATTAATATTATATAATATATTATATATATTATTAATTAATATATATTATATAATATCTATATTAAGTATAGTATTATATAATTTATATATATACATACACTATATTTTATGTTACTTAAATATATTTATAATATATATTAATATATATATATAATATATATAATATAATATTATATATATATATTATATTATTAATATATATTATTAATATATTTAAATATATATATATATATAATATTATCTTAATTTATATAATAATATGATTATTAATATATATATTATTATTTAATATATATATATATATATATATATATATATATATATTAATATTAATCTATTATATCGTCATATAGGGTTTACGTATAAATATATATATATCTATTATTAATATATATATTATATTATGATATAATTTATATATAATATATGATATTATTATATATATCTAGTATATATATTAATATATATAATATATATATATATATAATATTATAATATATTATATAATTAAATTATATATATATATAAATATCTATCATAATATATTAATTTATATATTAATATGATATATATATATATTATATAGTATCAATTATTATTATATATTATATATCTAATTATTAATATTATATTATATATCTATATATATTAATATATCTATATATTAATATATATATATAATATAATATATATATATCTTATATATATTATAATATATCATATATATATATAATTAATATATGATATATTATATTATAATATACTATTATTATATATATAATTATGTATAATATATATAGTTATTAAAATTTTTTATATCTATTTATTATATATTAATTAATATTATATATTATATATATATATGTGCAAATAGTGTTGATCATATAAAATCTTCTTAATGAGAAAATGAATAGAGTAAATTTAGTAAATCATTATTTAAATTTATAACTGTGTAATATTATAATAATAAAGTGAATTCCTATTATATAAATATATAGTAGAATTTCTAGTATAGTAAACACTCTGGAGAACTAAGATTAAGAGAAGGTTTATTATTAGATTGATGTTGAGCAATTTTAACCTGTACTATCACGATTTATTGTGTTTTTTGTTTTTTTTTCTTTTTCAGTGCATCTGTTTGTTTTTGTCTGTCTGTTTATGTTTATGTTCTTGTGTATCTCATCTGTAAGTTATTATGTCTATTTTTCTATATTTTGCATACACAGGCGGGTGGTTCTGCTTCTATCGACTTTACAATAACATCCCGTTGGCTTGCTCAATCTAATCTTCACTGCATTCACGTGGATACTACACCACCTATCTCTAACTCTAATGACCTATTCTATATTGCTCTCTGTCTTGAGACGCAATGAATGTGCTAATGAGAATTCAATTCCTCAAACTGCGTTTAATATGTCCAACTTAACTTATTTTCATAATTCTGTCTGAAGGGGTGGATAGTATGTGCCTATGTTAAACAATTATAACATCTAGATATCCTGTAACACGTTTTCAGAGAATCTCGTAATCTCCTAACTAATTCTATATGATTCTTATGACTATTGAAGCTTAAAATCTTTGATACTTCCTTCTACTACAATATCTTGTGGTTACATGTGTCTATCGTTCTCCTAACAGTGCAATACAATATATTCACGTCTATAATATGATCTATAATATATAATAATATATATATCTCTTATTTTATTTTAATGTATAATATTATTACTAACATTCTCACGAGTAACTTAGTATATATCTTACTCATTATACCTCATAATATGCTGAGGTTTCCTGGTATTAATTGGGGTGTATTTCATGTATCAACTAAACTAACTTGAATGGTTGAGGGTCGCTCTCATGTTTGATTTAGGCTCCGAAAATCATTCTCAGCATTACTCAGATACAGGCGCGTAATACCTGGAAGCAACTAATGTAAAGAACCCACTGCCATTCGGTTAGTAGTTACCCAACCAATCTTCGATACAGTGCAGAACTTGTGGTAGTCCTGAAATTCCTCTATCACGCGCCACTAGGTCTTTACGTGTCATGATAAATACACGCTGTCGCTCATAATCGGGGTAAACAGCTACTCTTGACCACATAGACGGAATATTGTCTAATTTGATTAGTGAAATATTTCTCTGCTCTAAAGCTTCTATTCTCTAGGTGGGTCTCTACGCTTACCGCTATACCATTGGGAATGACTGTTTGTGACTCTGTTGACGAATATACGATACTTCTGCGTATCAACGCGTGGGAGCTCTGTGCACTTGTTAATCGGTGTGATGCAGCGCACTCGATTCTCACTGCTCTCATCTCTTCGTTCGCTTGACACTCTTATGTTCTCTCATTCATAATCCTTGTTTCGATCCGTCTTGTGCTGATGATATCTCTCTTGGCCATCACTCTGCTGCTATCCGAGACAGGGCGGTATCGGGAGTCGGGATATATATATTTTCTCTTCGAAGTCTTCTCCCAACTACCGCAGGCACTATCACTCTCTGCTATATTATATATACTATGTAGCTTAGAAAGCTGTGATATAGACAGGATACCTACATCGACCAGCAAGCGTGAATGCATATTATCACATCGAACATGTTCAGCGTGCATAACCAATCACGCTAACAGTCTAATCTTATTCTGAAAAATCTTCATGTGTGTCTGTCTTTCTTAACATATTATACCTCTATACAACTCTTGTCTAATCTTTCATTCCTCACTTATTCGATCTGATGGTTCTGTTGCTTATTTCTCCAACTGAAAAACCAATCTCTTTGGTCTCGCTATTTTCTCTCTCTAACTCAATCCATACTGCGTACCGACCTCTAAACATGGTGTCAATCCTCTTCTCCTCCTTTCTCCTATCAGGTGTCCTAGTGCTTTGCCTGTGATTACATTTGTCGGGTGCATGGGCTCTGTAATCTGTATTGGTCTCATGAAATCTATGAACGTTTGGAAGGCGGGTTGGGCCCGAGGATCCGGCCTGTTCCAAAACATCGACACTCTCGTTGAAAGGCAGCTGTGCTTCCGTGCTGACTCGCCCCTCCGTATAATCGAATTGTCATCTGACGTATATGTCTACTTATTTCGCAATCTTATAATAGTGTCCTCAATTTACCTAGACACTCTCATATCTCTAGTGTTGAGAGCGTCTTCACAATGTCCATAACTATCCGATTCAACATTATAGGCACTAGACCGCTGGTGTGATCTTATCCTAACCTAGTTCTCGCCATAGATAAAGGATTCTCACGTGTGTATTCTCTACTCTAAAGTTTCTCTTTTGAAACCTTCTTACAAATCTCATGCATTTAATATAAGATGCTCTTAGAATCTGATTTCAAACTTCTTTAGCGTGATCGTGTGACTACTAAGTACGATATGCTTATTTCGCGCTCTGAGGTTCTATAATTGGCGATATATTTCCCTATCTTACTGATGTATTGTCCTCTTCTCTTAGGGAATACGGGAAGACGTGTTGCTGGCTGCTATGACTCATTATTACCTAATAAAGTATTTCTGACCGGTATGTGCACGCGTCTAATAGCTCTCCAAGCTCCTTTCCTTTTTTTGGCGTTTCCTCTTACTTTTCCTTTGCTTTACTCTAATGGTCTAGTTTTACTTCTTCAAATCGTTACATAATGTATGGCCTGTTGTTTGACGGGGGCGTACTTTCTTACTTCTTTTTCTGTTAATTGTGGTGTTCCCTCAGGGTCTTCCTGTATTAATCGCTCATATACTTATCTATTATCTTTACCCTTTCCTCACTATTAATATATCTTACTAAACCTGCTCTTTCTATCCTCTACTTATCCTAAATATATTACGCTCGTCCGAATGGGACTCGAGCCTTGCATCTTAATTTCTTACATAACTCATTTCATTCGTCGGTCCCGGCTTGTATGCTTTAACTTGCTAGTTGAATTTACAAGGTCTTAATACTTTCTTCCTCGTGATTCCTATTCTTCGCTGCATTCTGGATAAGGAATTTCCGGGTGGGGTCGTCTCAACCTTGTGAAATTTAATTCTCCTTAAAAAATAATCTTACTCATAACCTTCCCATGCATCTACGTATTATAAGAACCTTAGGCATAGCTTTATATTTGTCTAGAGAAGTTGTCTTTCTGTGTGATCCGTTTGCTCCGATTCCTGTGTCTTACTCCTGGCTTGAGCATGAGTCTATTAAACACTATTTCTTTTGGCCTTACCGCGTCGGTCTATACCCATTGGTCTGGCTCTTCGTGTCTCCAAGTCCCACAATCACACATACCTAGATCGTACCTTTCGGACATAACTCACATTCAACGCATCGACGGTTGCTTTTATAGCGCGCAGTGTCCTCAAGAAACTGGACGCGTTTGTTTTTAGACTGCTATAGAGTCTTTTGCTTATCCTCTTCTATAGTTGCTCTTGCTAGTTAAATAATACAATAGATGCGCTCGCGATGCGGGCCCTTATTTGTATGGAAATACTCGTCTCTCATATTCTGGGCGGGTAACAAATTGACTACCTGGTTTCTCTTTTCACCGGCTTTTTGGACAGGGTCGAGTATAAAAGGCCAAAAGACTTAAAAATACTCTTTCTGTGGAATTTTCCACACTACTCACCTGTCACCCCCTTATCTTTGCGGCCGCGATGTTGGTGCTTTATCCTCCCTCTTTTTCTGTGTTTTTCTCGGCTCGCTCTCGAACTGTGCAGATTCAAGTGTGCTCTGTAGGCGTGCAAGTTCTGTTGCATCTCGCGCTTGTACCTCCTTCTTAGCACCATAGTGTGTGGTGATTAGATTCACTGCGCGCATCGACTTTTTTCTGTGTTGATATTGAACCTACTCACTAACAGGAGCTAGTCGCTGCGGTGCCTTCCATACGTGTGTTCACAGAAGACTTTCTGTTCTCTCGTGGAAATTGTAATAACTTCATACTTCTTTGCTTTGTTTCCAACTGCTGAACCTTTAATCTCCCTCACTTCAAAGCTGCGTCTGTGCTCATATCTCATTCTCTGCGTATTCTTTGGCCTGTGTTAGATGTGATGGACTATCTTCGAAGTTCTAGACGTGCACCTCGTTGTCCCCGTTCTGCTGACTTATCCAATGATATATGCTGTCCTTGGCCATGTCCGAAGGGGTCGGACCTTGCCATCCTCTATATTTTCTCTAAATACTGACTAAACATTCCATATTCCTATACAGGTACTTGTTAATTTTCACTCTATAAGTCAGTTTTTTTATAATACACTCATATATATATATATACGATTACCACCGTCTACTAGTAATACCTAATACTAAACTTTCTTACTATATACTCCCTTACTATCTACTATAATAATCATAATTTATCTGATTTTATATATTATATAAGTATACGTATTATATATATATAGATCAAGTGGTCCTAAAGCTGACACATTTAACTAGAGAACCGGCAGCCATCTAAGTACACAAATTCCTTTTTTTTTTTTCATTTATTCGTCGGAATATTAAAAAAAAAAATTTATTCTCCTTAGTTAACCGGCTCGAGCGAGGGGACAGAGGGGGCGACGAAGTCGCGCCTCGCGTCCACCGGGAGGCGACAGACCCCGACTCTGCCATCTTTGCGGTTTACCCTCTGGTATTCCTTAAAGTTACTAATAATACAAAGTGGTAAAGGGGAAGTAAAAATTATTCTTTTTTTTATAACTAAAAAGGAATACCATAGGGTAAACCGCAAGATGGCAGAAGTCGGGGTCTCTTGTCCCACCTGTGGACGCCTATGGGACCTCGTCCCCTCTCTGTCCCACTCTGCTTGGAGCGCCCTATATGGTGACAATAATTCTTTTTTTTTAATATTGTGCAAAAGATATACGTTACAACAGTTTTCGTTTGTAATAAAACTCAATAAAAAAAAAAAGAAAACAACAAAATTTTATCCCGACATACCACCTCATTAGCAATAACGTTAAAGTCTTGACGCACTCTTACCTATCCAACCTTGTAGTTTATCTATCTTAGCCCAATCTACTTTTCATATCGCACAAAGGAAAAAAAAAAAACAAATCTTTCTGTATGACTGACGAAAGAGAGAAGCTTCAAAAGCAAAGCTTTCAGTCAAATTTCATCGGAGCCTATTGATATGTCAAGTTCCAAAGCAAAATATTCACAGAAATGCTGAATATCTGATGAGATTGAGTTAGAATTAGAAGGAAATTTATTATTACTTATTACTTATTTATTATTTATGATTCTCACCTAGGCAGTTCATATTATTATATATTATTTATATAATAATTTAAATGCCATTATATATTAATTATATATTATTTGTTATTATCAATTATTGATTATATTATTATATTATTATATTATTATTAGTATTATGATTATTCGATATTATTAATATTATTATTGATTATTTTATTACGTTATTAAATATTATATTATAGCTTACATTATATGTTGCACAAAACGTTGCTGCCATATTTCGATGTATTTTAGAGCGCTTGAAAGTAAATCTAGACATCATATAGTTCACATTAGCGCTTATTAAAAAAAACGAAAACTTACACAGTATTTCAAAAATGGATGGACATTTTCGTCCGCCTAAAATTAATTATAAAATATCATAGTAAAAATGTCTTTTATGTAATGTCATATTAACTTGAATTATAAACAGTGTATAATGTATAATATCTATATATTATATATTATATATACATTCTATATATATTATAATATATAATATAATATTATATTATTATATATATATATATTAGATATATATATAGTATATATAATATAAATATACATATATATATATATAATATATACTTATTTTTTACATAAGTAATTATATAAAGTAATTATATATACTATATTATATAATATATATAGTAGTATATATATAATATAATATTATATATATTATATATAATACTATATAATATACTATATTATATATATATATATATATAATAATATATAATAAGTAATATATATATATTACGTTATATATATAATTTATAATATATTATAGGAGCTGTCAGAATGAAACTGCGCCAACTCAAAATACTGAAGAGCTTATATTCACATATTGGAAATGACTTGATAACGACATTTTGTTACAGAGATACAGCTACCCTAGTCAGACTGTATAGCTAAACATGCTCACTCCGTATTAAACCTAACTACCTGAGTATAAGCGAGGTATGGAGTAGTTGGGTAAACCACATCAAGAAAACTTAACAGCAGAGGTGTTACCTCCTTAATGCAAGTGTCATAACGATTAACCATTATCGCAGCGCTTTACGAGTTTTCTAAATTTATATCTCAAAGTCGCACTGTCTCACGCCGTCCTATTTTCTACCCCTTACCGCCTGAACGCTCCACGACTACTAAAATTCACTCCCTATATCGCGTTCTCGGAGTGCTCCTTGAGATATCCCTCTGACCTGTAAATTCTACTTCACATTGTTTCATTGGATGGTTGCCCAGCTCACTTTTCCAGAGACACACACACCTGGATTAGTACTAACTACCCTTTACGATGTACAGGTCGGGAAGGCACTGTGCCTAGCCTCCACGTTTGTCGGACCTCACACCGTTGGACTTCTTGCCTGCGGGCGCCAATCAAAGTGTACGTTATTTTCGCACCCCTCATTGACGCTTAGCAAACTTTGACGGAAAAAATTCAGCAAACGTGTTCAGAGTATAACTTAGCATATTTGACAAATCCTTCGCATGTCTTCAGATTGTGACCCTCCGTTGGACCAAAGCCCACCCGTGCCCCCCAAAGATGGGACTAGTTGTCACCGTTGTAACATAGCCGATTTTTATATATCCTGCTTCTCGTGAGTTCTCTTATTTAAGCCCTACGCGAATTATAGAGAGACAAGAGTGCTGTGGCAGGAAAACTCCCATGGGGAGACCCGGATCGCCTTCACTAACAAAGTGTTCGCCGTCATCGACAAATGAACTGCCCTAGTAAATCCGAAGCGACACCGGCAGGAATAGGGAGGATGTAAACTGACGTACTTCTAGCCAAAATGTTACTCGGAGTAAGCTTACCGCTGCAAGGTGGGACACCTGTACGATCATAGATTATGTTAGAATAGTATCTAATTCAGAAAGTGCAATCTTTCGTTTTATTGGAAATAACTTTATCAAATAGACAGATTAGTAGATGTAAGATTATATAGAGAAGAGGATAGAATATTATTATTGTGACTTTATATAATATTAGACACGGTAAGATGTTTGTTAGCAAGAAATCTACAAACCGGAGGATCTTTGTATATATATACTTTGATAAAGGCCGAGCTTTACACAAGAGATAGAATCACGCTCTTCATTTTTACCGAGAGAAAGCTGAACTACGAAACCCTTACTTAATACATTTTACGACTAATTTAGTAGATCTAACTAGCGAGTAGTCGGGACCGGAGTGCAACCAGCACAGAGCAGTGAGCGTGCTCAACTGCCGGATTGAGACGTGTGGAGAGAGCCGTGGCAGGGCAAAATTCCGACCTTGCAATGGTGGTGTAGCAGTGATGTGCCCACTAGAGTAAATTGACCGTGTGTTCACAAGCAGCCCTCTAAGGGAGCAGCGCGTAGATGTTGAGGGCCTAGCAATTTCATATTGATAAGTGGAGACTTGATTGAGGACAAGACGATTGGATTCACAATTCTAAAGATACATGAGATTAAACTTATATTATGATATGATAGGCAGAGAGATAGAGAAGGAAGAGTAGAGGAAGATTAGACACGAAGAGAGATGAGGCAATAAGTATGATAAAAGAAAGTAGACTTTAAGCGATGGTGATGCTTGTGAGTGGCCGTGGTGTGGGTTAGTGTTGACTAAGTGTGTGGTGTCACGATATCGTTAATTAAGCAATCTCGAGCTAACTACGAGAAAGAATAGAAGAGAAGAGAAGCTAATTCAAGTATTTTACAACGCAGAAGCAGACTTACCACATATTTCAATATCTAACAAACTGTCACTATTACTTAGTTCCTCACATCACAAGTATGAGTATAGCAAAGGATAGAGACGCACTAGAAAACATTTATTTGAGAATATTAGAATATAAACAGAATAGGTAGAGAATAGAGAGAAATCAGAGACATATGTATGAGGAATGAGATGAACCGAATATAGAGATAAAGGAGAGAAGATAAAGATAGAAATCCCGATAGAAAAGAGATAAAGAAATTCCGTTAGAAAAACGTCAAAGGGCTTATCAAGAACGTTGTAGATTATAAAAACGAATCCAGAAAGAGAAGTAATTAACTGTGATAATAAACATACCTTTCGAAACCATTGAATGCATCAACGTTAAGCGAATATCAACCTAAGACAAGAAGTCAAATGAATAGAAAGTAGTCGTCAATATAACATACTGTGTATCACCAGAGTATTTCGCATTAACCAGTGTCGATCTGAAACACGAAATGATGAAAGACGTATACAGTGCGAAGTACGATAAACTGAAGAAACAGTAATAACTGTTCGATGAAAGAAAGGTCATATCTGCGATCCGCCGTCAAAAAGTGTGTGAAAAAGGATAAGGTGTGAGTGGGAAGTGTTGCAAATTATGAAGCGACCGGAGTGATGCCCGGGCCCGGCTTTGCTTAGCACAACATACCTCTCTCCCCTCACAGAAAGACTCAATGTGCGAGTGCGAAGTACCGCTGCGTAGTGTTGGGGGCGCCTACCGGACAGGAGGTTGTGCCTCGCAAATCTCTCTTTTCGCGTGATCGACCAAAACTCCAGTACACTCGAAATGAAGCGCGGAAAAACTGAGTATGGTCCGAGGAGGCCTTATTAATCAAAGTCGTTGGCGGGTCGAGTCTTATAAACCTTCCTGCAGTGCAAAAGATCTGACGAAGCTAGACTAAGTAAAGTTGAGATGGAATACTCATGGAGTAAGTTATATCGAAAGGGCATACCAGGCCGGCGGGTTGACCTAGTAGACCCAGGAGGGGGAAAAAACCTAATAGAGTATATAGCAAGCAAAGGGGACCACGCAGGCTCGGGTGGAGGTGAGGAGGGGCCCAGACGGAGTGGTAGGGCTGTAGCCGGGCACTCGTTAGATGAAGGTAGGAGAAACGCAGGGATGAACTGCTAACCACGGGGCACAAAACTGGAGGGAGCGGGGAAATAGTAGGGAGGGGGTAATACTAGAGATTAATACAGTTACCGATGCCGTGACGATGTCGAGGTGCGTTGGAGGAGCAGCGTGGAGGGCTCGGTGGGTAGCCGTCGTCAGTGGCGGCGCGCGTAAAGGGTAAGTAATAGGACTCAGAAGTAGGTCCAGTAAGCAGGCGGCGACATCTAAAAGACTAGGCGTGGTGTTAGAACGGAGGTTAATGCAACTGAGGATGCGTAAATAAAGTGAGGAGCTAAATAATAAAACGGGGGGTACATTATCTATAGCACGCCGTACCAATATCTAAAAGGTAGGGGCATCCTGATCAGAAGCGCACTCGAAGAGATTGGGCTTTATGATAAGTGATGTAGGCAAAAAGGGCATAACGCCGCGACTAGCATATAATTATTCAATACAAAACACAGCAATGAAATAATATGAGCACGCGAAAAATACTACCGGGACCACAAGGGTTGGGGTGGGGAAATCAATACATCACTGTGAGAGGCGAGATTAGTCTATGCGCTTAGATGAGAGCGGGGAACACTGGCACCACCGAGCATTTAACAATAGAGACGGATGGAGATAAGACCTGAAACACGGCAGGACATAGTATCTTTAACCAAAAAACAACAGGATGCGAACCACCCCCTAGTAAGGATCAGGAAATGCCCAGTTGTATAAAATGGACCGTCCAAACACTGACTGCGCCAAAAACGGCGACCCAAAGTCAATGCCATACCTTAAGAAAGAAATCGCCCATGAAAAGATATAACAATTGCACAGAGAAAGAACTCGGCGAAGCCGAAAATGTTAAAGGTTGTGACCCAACAGGAAAAAGAAGCAAAACAACCAAAAGAAAACCAGGAAAAACAAGTTATTATAGGGAAATAAGAAAGTAAGTAAAGGAAGTAAAATAAATAAATAAAAGTAAAATATATAAAAAAGAAAGAAATTAGAAAAAAGTGAATAATTATAATTTAATTTTAACAAAAAACAGGAAACAAATAGCAAAATCGTATGAAAAAAGATAAATAAAAGAAAAAAAGAACCGTAGTAAGGTTAATCAACAACTACCTATAATATTATGATAGTGAATATTATATATCAATGTAAGACTCATTCGTTTACTAAAAGTAAAAGTAATTTATAATGTTAGTATCATTGTATGTATACAGAGATAGGGTACGGAATAGGTACTGGCTTATTAATTAAATAGGATAATAAGATAATAAAAGAGTAAAGATAAACACCTTTTGAGCCATTGAGAGGTTGCAAAGACTGCAACTAGCTGAAACCGAAGCCTACCACTAATAAAAAATATATAAACAAAATAAGAGAGGAAAAACCCAAACCAGATTTTCAAAGCCCGCCATAAGTTCATTATTTTAATAAATAAACCGTAAAATTAAAAAGGAAGAGAATCCAACTTTTCATCTTAAATACATGTAATAGATGAATACCTCCCGAATAGAAACAAGCTTTATAGAAAAAAAAAAATAGATTAATAAATATCTTATAGTGATCAGTTAGAAAATAATGGATATCAGAAAAAAAAAGGAGTAATTCAGTTGGAAAAACCTGTTACATGAACTGAAAAAAAAATGGAAAATGAATGAATTATGTTGAGTGGGATTAGAGGAAAGATTGAAATTAAGAGAATAACGCTATCAGATGATATGTAGGGAAATAAAAATTTTTTGAGCATAGGTCACTGCAAACATAATTTCACACAAAAAAATAATATGTTGATATATAGTGGTTGGGGTAGGTAAAATGGGATCGTTATATAACATTAGTAGACGGATAATTTAACACTAAAGTATTATACATGTAAAAGAGATTATAGAAACGACATTACGGAATAAATTGCTTCTAGTCTAAGCGTGCACACATTGCGGCAAACGCTAATAAAAATGCAATATTAAATCGATAAAATAGAAAAATATTCCTCACATCATCAGCCGATGGGTCAATACGATAAACGTACTAGAAATACACAAGACCTATCAAATAATATAGAGAAAAAAGAAAATAATAATGCACAAAACCGTGATAAGTGTCCGTTTATTACATGAAGAGTATAGATAGGAGAAAAAAATTAAAGCACTGAATGTCCCTTCACCCTACTACCCCCCCCGAGGATAGAAAATGCACTGAAAATTATTACTGTAAGTATCGAAATGTAGCTAATAACGCAACGCAAAACTCGAACCTAAATAAACCTACATGATATATATACCGCACCAATAAAAATATCGAACCGCAGACTACTCTAATGAAATTGCAGAGCACTTCCGCACGACAAAGCACACCCTCGACAACTCACCTACCTATCTACCTACGAAATGTAAATATGATATAAATCACCACCTATACCACCCGAATCCCTCATCTCTACCCACCTCACGCTCACCGACATCCCGCCCAACCCTAGCTCCAATAGATATTATATCAATGTAATAATACCACTACGGTAGGGGCATGAATACAGTAAAGATCAGGTCAAACTTATCACAAGTATGAGTGCCCTATTACCGGTTCACTCACCAGATAGGAATAAGTAAGCAAACCTATAAAAATAATACCTACTAAAAATAAGCCTATATAATTTAAAAATATATATTAATATAATAGAATATATAAATATATTAGAATATTATATAAGTAATATAAATATAATATACATAATATTTTTAACTTTAACGCTTTATGCAAATGATAATAAATATACGAAAAATATTAATATCTTGATATATAAAATAAGTAGAAAAAATACTTAGAATGATAAATATACCAATAATGTTAGACCTCTTTAGATGTGTATAAATATTAAAATAGATTTATAGATTATATATAGTATATAGAATAGATGAATATATAGTCTTTAAATTATATATAATATGATATGATAAAAAAGCAAAAAAGCATATTATTATATAATAGAGGTAAAAATAAAATAAGTAAATGAAATATATTATAAAGATAATAATATTAATATATAATATATATTAAAAATGATATATATAATATAGATATATTAATATAAATGATGAAAATAATAAATAGATTAATATGATAGATATATATGGATATATAAATTATTAACTATTCAAATTAAGTAATTTAAGCTAGTAAATGACAAAAAGAGAAATTATATATATACTTATTATTATATAATAATAGATATAAAATATAACATTATATATAGAAAGATGAGTAAAGATTAATGATGAAAATAATATTAAATATTAATAGAGAAAGAGAATAAGAAAGAGCGAGAAGTTTTTTTATTTAGATAAAAAGGCATTGAGGATGATTTTGTCTTTATATAATGCTACTTGTCTATATTTGTATATAGAAGCAAACGAATAACTTATTAAGGACGTAAAAACTTCATTTTTAAGAACTTCAATTGAATGGTAGAAAAAAAAAGGAAGAAATAAAAGAAGATAAAGAAAATAATTTATATTTAAAGAAAAGAAAAGAATGGAAGGATTTCGACTTTTTTTATGACATATAATAGTGAATAATAGTAATGTTCATTTGTAAATTATAATTAATGATTAAATTATATATTATAATTTATTAATTTATTAATGATTAATTATTATTAATAATCATTATAATAATTGATTAAAATTAATTATAATAATGATAATTAGTTACATGGTAAATTATTTGGGAATATAAATTAAACTATTAAATTAAATATATTTATATTAGTCATTGATAAAAATATTTGTTTGCCAGTATTATTATTATTATTAATGAATAATTGAATGTAATTTAAGACTTTAATATAATTTAATTATTATATATTAATTATTATATATAATTATTATAAAATAATTAATAAATTAGTTATATTATTTTATTTCTTGCCCTTAATGATAAATAATATAATATTAAATTTAATGTAATGATTTATTATAATTATATAATATAAATTAATTATTATTATTATTATTATTGAAATAATTGATTACATATATATCTTGAATTAAAAATAATTATAGGAGTAGAGAGGGAATTTCATTTATTTTCCGAATATTTTATATTTTTTTTGAAAAGGTTTATTTTAAAGTCTTTTAATTTTCTGAACTCATTTGTAACCATCTTTCATAATCTCTTGATTCATAACTATTCCAACATTTTTATTTGAACAGTTATCTATGTGTATGTTGAATAAAAATTCGAATAGAAGTGTAGATAAAGAGATGAGATATATGGTAATTGGTTGTTGAACTAGTGTTTGTATTCGTTTGGCGGTAGTTGAACTACTAGTAATGAAAAAACATATCTGTATTAAAGAATAGCCGATATGGGAGTACGATAGTAGTAGATACTAGAAATTTTTAGAATATTGATTTATAATAATAGTTTAGAAACTAGATAGAACGAAGAAGAGCTTAGAATAAGAGTAGAGTCTATAGCTTATAGTTAGAGAGATATAGTTAATTAATAATAACAGAATAGATGAATAGATAGATATGATAAGAATATTTAGAGATATATAATATAGTGATAAGATGAAGAAAATATGATATAGTATGAGTAATTAATGAAGAGGATATAGAAAAGTAGATAGTATATGATGAAAGAAAGATAGAATAAAATAAATATATTATAATAGTATGATAAAATAATATCCTTAAATTTGATATATATAATATAATTATAACAATTATATATATAAGAAGATAATAAATATGTATATGATAGCTACTAGTAAATTGATAATAGTATAGATAGATAGATTATGATAAGACAAAGATAAAATTTTAAAATATGATATATCAATATAAATAATAGAAATATAAATATGAAAGATGAAATAATAAGATATATCTATTTATGTTTGTTTTTGAATTTCTAGGTAATATTATATATTAATAGATATGAATTAATGACTAAGATGAAATCCAGACCGCCAATGAAGGGGACCGGGTAGCCGGTTAATAAAGACTAATTCGCAAGCAACCCGGTATTGAGCCAGCGTAATAATCAGTAACGTGGGAAACTCAATGGAGTTTCACAGATTGTCTAATGGGCAAAGAAATGGCGTCCCTACCCATGAACCCCTAGGACTGCAATAAGATATAGCTCACGACCTGGCTTCGTAAACCGCGATACCAATAATGTATATACTATAAGATCAGAGAACGAAATAAATATAAGAAATGAAATATCGAAATAATCATAGAAAATGATATAATAGAGAATAAGTAAAATAATGGACTGGATTTAGAAAAAGAGAGATAAATTGTAGAAAAGAGAAAAAGAAGATAGATAGTTCAGACATTATAATAATAATTATATAGAAATAAGAAAATAAGATAAAATTATAAGATATATAATACTGTGAAAAGTATAAGTATAAAACCAAAAGAAAACAGAATAAACAAATGAAATAAAGCTTAAAAATAAATAAAAATATGAAATGATTAAAATTACGGTTTTGTGAGACGATTATAGTGTGTGGGTTATTGTAAATTTTATGTGAATTTATTAGAATTTGTTGATGTGTAGTTGATGTGGTATAGTATATATATATATTATATAGATAAAAATAATTATAGTAATTAATTTTTATTTTTTATTTAGCTTTAGTATTATTTCTATATATTTATTTTGTTAGTTATTTGGAATTTGTAGGAAATATATATATATATAGTACTATATATATTGTGTTTGTGTTAATATTATAATAAATAGATATATATAAATAGATATATAAAAAATAGTAAATAATAATAATTATTTAATATAAAATATATATAGTTATAATTTATATATAATAATATACTAAAGTCTGTTGGTGTGGCCCTCGTGTCATACCCTTTTTGCAAGACCAATTAAAAATAAATAAATAAAGTTAAAAAAAAGAAAGAAATAATAATTGAATGTGATAGTAGTGATAGATTATGTGGATAGAGATAGTATAGATGTGATGATAAGGATAGTAGAATAGATTGTGATATTGACAAATAAAATAAATAAAAAAAATAAAAATAAAATAAAAAAATAATTAAATAAATAAACAAAAAAAATAGATAGATAGATGATAAGTAGAGAATAGATAAGAATGTGTGTGTATAGATAGAATAGTGTAGATAGATAAGTAATAGTAGAATATAGATAGATTGATGTAAGTAGTTTAGAGATAATGATAAATATATGTGATAGTATGTGTGTGTTACTGAAATATATAATTATATTTTAATATATAGTATGTGTGTATATGTGTGTGTGTGTGTGTGGGATGTATGTGATGATGTTAGTGTGTAGTGTTATACTGTGTGTGGGTGGGTGTATATGTAATAATAATATAATTATATATGTGATTGTATTGATAATAATATATAATATAATCTATATATATATATATAATGTATAGTATTATATATACGATAACTTAGTATGCTGCTGTCGATGGGTGTTTGTGTTTGTGTGTCGATAGCTGATTAGTAAAAGATGAATAAATAGAAGGATAGATAAGGGCGGAATGAAAGTTAATATGGTGTAATAATATCAGAAAAGAAATGTCTGGAGTGAATAATAAAGAATAAATAACATAAATAATAAAATTTAAAAAATAAATAAATAAAAAATACAAAAAAAAAAAAAGAAGTAAAATAATTAAATTAAAAACAAAAAAGTAAAAACAATAAAAAAAAAAAAATTTATATACAAAATAAATAAAGCAAGTGATATAGAAAGTATAAATAAAACATAAATAGTAGATTATATGATAGTATGAAACTTTAATAGAATAATAATATATATATAATATGATGTTGATGTTGTATATGTGTGTGTGTGTGTGTTTATGTGTACTAATACTATAATATATAATGATATTATATAAATATATAATTATAATTTATATATAGTAAGAAAAAAGTGTACGCAAAATTACTCGCACGCTTCAAGTACATGATCGCTCGGCACCAGTTGATTTTCAATCTCTGCATCTCTTTCTCTATCTCTGCACCGCATCTTCTCTCATTTTCGCTAATATTTTCCATATTCGCTACCTCTGCTTTACTGCACTGCATCTCTGCACACGCACCCACACTTAGTAACGATAGAGCTTGCTAATGTATCTCTCTCCTACTTGACACCATCTTCATTTATTTATTTGTGACGTAACCTGGTCCGACAGTATCGTTCCTTGGCCCCCGAAGAAGGGGCGCTGGCCCGAAGCTTCATTTTCAATATAATAAATTGATACAAAAATCGATTTTCGAAGGGTAATCTCGTAATGTCGGATAAGGGCGAAAAAACGATTCTGCCAAGAACGTTTGTTTACGCACTCCGCCAGCTCCGCTCCGCTCCGGGCTCGTCTAGCTCCATATTATAATCTACATGGGGTAGGAGTTCTATCGGGTTAAAATTTGGGAGAGGGTTAATTGGACTAAACCCGTTCTACGACGGTTACGTCCCTTCCTGGCCCCCCCCCACGAAGGGACCAACCTTAAAAAAATCGAAGTGTTCGTTTAAGCCTGAATTTTTGAGAGCTTCAGGGAGTGGAATTATCTAGAAAAATTTGTGATTGGATTGCTGTAGTATGTTGGCCGGCACCGGTGCTTGAGGGCGGTCGGCAGGGAATGAGTTAGTAAAACTTTCGGGATATAAAACAGACAACTATTCTGTATCTATTAACAATATGGGTAATTGAACGCCTTAGATCCTCGGGAAACGTTCGATTTATTTAAGCCGATATTTAGGTGGGCTAGGGAACCCCAACGGTGATGGTGTGTGCGGTGATAGCTAAAAATAAAAGAACTACGAGGTTGCAAAACGAGTTCGAAGGAGAAGGGAAAAAAAATGAAAAAATGTAGAAAAAAAAATGGGGGAAGGAGGCTGGGACTCAAGGTGTGTGTTGTGATTGTGTGTGTAGGGATGAGTTGGACACTTCACGTGCGCTCCTGTGTGTCGCGGGGATGTGTGGTTATAGATGCATGTGTGTGATGATGTGTTCGTGTGTGTTTGTGTGTGTGGTGTGGATTTATAAGCAGACCAAAGTAGGGTCTGCTATGATATGGTTATCTAAGTGTGTATGTTACATATGAAAATATATTCCAAAGAAGAAAAAAAAAAATAAAAAATAAAATATAAATAAAATTTCCTTTATTTTTATAATTGGTGATACTGTGTGATCAAATAATTTTACATACCAAAAGGGGTAAGCAAATCAGAAATCCAAAAAGCCATCTGAATCGTCGACACTTATGATGTGTCCAACCATGAAAAGTCTATGATCATTTGATTCAGGTCATATTTTACTAAATTAATCATGGATATTTTAATACCCTTGAAATGCAGGTACTAAGCTCGTCAGGAATAGTAAATCGATTGTTGCCAATCACCGTTTCTGTGCTCAGTCGTGATCATTTGATGTCTGTGTTGATGTGATATGGTGTCTTGTGTGTAGGTGTGATGTGTTATTTTTTACTAACAATATATGTCTTGCATACCTAAAGCTGGGAAATCAGGAATCAGTTAATCAAGACCACCCACCATCCCTAATCCATGCCATCTATTATATATTGATCTATGGAAATTCAATCATACTTGGCTATAAAAGACACAAGAACCATTTATTATTTTGCTTTCTTTAAACATTTTGGTTTTTTACCTAAAACTTTTAGTTATATGTTATATATGTAGATGTTGATAAAGATGTGAATTGGTGGAGTTTGTTACATACCCTAAACATGTAAATCATGTGTATAACAGTGTTTGAATTGCAATAGCAGTCCAGCCTCGACCCTCCTGATCGCTCGCTTCGCTCTGATAGTGTATTCTATTTGAGATTCTGTAGTTTGATGTCTTTTTATTATTATCCATGATCATTGATGCTAGTTGATCTATTTGAGTTTGAATCGTAATTGTTTGTGTAACCATAAGTGATAGAAATGCTGAATTTTATTTGTTTTTGTCTTTAAACATTTGTTTTTACTAAAACTATTATACTTTTTTTACTTTATTACTTTAAAAATTGCATTTTACATACCCTAAAGCAGAATATCATAATCAGTTAATCAAACAACCACTCTATCACCCACCCTTCCAATGATCTATTGAATCTAGTTGATCTATTGATCTATTGAACCATTGATCTATTGATCTATATCAAGTCATATTGTACATAAACACAAAAACTTTAATATTATTTTGTTTTTCTTAAACATTTGTTTTTCAAGCTTAAAACATTTTATGCTTTTATGTCTTATAACTTAAAAAAATGTTCAATGTTACATAACCCTAAAGCTCGATAGGTATGAGTGTCAGCTAATCGGTTGAGATTCAAAGCGACCCATCTTTGTTTATGCTCTCCGACGTCGTGGTTCCGAATTGATCTATAGTTTCGTATTGATTCAAGTGCACATTGTTATATAGTATCTTTTTTGATAAGCATAACATATAAAAATGAAATTCTTGGTAGTGTTGTGTTTGAAATGTCGCGGTTTGGTTGGTGGGATTGTCTGTGCAGTTTGTTTGTGTGATAGATGGTTGTTTTCGTTGTATGTTTGGTTGTTTTTTGCTGTTTTTAAATATATCAAATTGTGAATGATTAATATGAAAAATATTTACAACACTATTTTCAAAATATACTCTAAGAATTATTAATGTAATTGTTACAAGGAGAGCATTAATATGAAATATCTAATACAAAAAAAGATCTCATCCTAGGCCTACTGACATAGCAGCATTCCAATTATACAGACTTGTAACTTAAATTAGAAGGGTAGTAGCGTTTCAACTACAGCAGGAAGTCATCATAGCAATCTCTAATCTTTTTTTACGTATTACCGAAACGCACAAAAATATTATTATTGATTATAATTATTATTATCATTGATATATTATTATTATATTATGATGTAGGTATATATTGATTATTATGGTTATTAATCTTATTTTATTATTATTATTATTTTATATTATTATTATTTATCTATGATTATTATTATTATATATTATTATATTATTATTATTATTATTAGATTTTATTATTATTATTATTATTATTATTATTATTATTATCCCATAAACTAAAAATAATATCAACGCGTGCGATCACTTTCCCGGCAGGTCCACAACTAGAACATTGGTCTAAATGTCTCTACCAGACACCTTATACATTCGTAATCTGTTTACACTCAGGATTAGCCAACAGATGAACTGCATGTTTAGCATCCACACGACAGCCAATGAAATTCAGAACTGACTCATTTTAATCTAATATCTTCTTGAACATTGAAGCACGAGTAACGAGATTTATTACTTGCTCCCCGCTTATATCCTACATAATAACGTAATATAACAGTATTTTATATATTATTATTATATTATTATTATTATTTATTATTATTATTATTATATTATATTATTATTTATTATTATTATATAGCTAGTAAAAAGTAGCATCCAACACATGCAACAGAACAATCTAACATAACCACACACACACACAAACAACACAACACACCACACACACACCACACACACACACATCACAATAATATAGGCACACTTACTGTGATCAGTAAGTTAGTACAATGTGCAAGGCTAATGTATTAAGTAAAGTGTCTATAATTATTGTGAATGTGGGCTGGTGTGTGTGTGTGTGTGTGTGTGTGTGTGTTGTTTTCCTGTGTGTGTGTGTTTGTGTGTCGATATGTTAGGTTTCGTTATGTTCATATACATATATATATAAATGAGATAATAATAATAAATACCATAATAACCAATAATAATATAATAATAATAATAATCATAAATCATAAATCATAATCATAATAATATATAATCATTAATAATATTATAATCAATAATAATATAATAATATGATAATGATTAATGATAATGATAATAATAATAATAATAATGAGAATAATATTAAAAATAACATACTTAAGAAGTATCATAATAATGGTACAATAATAATAATCATAATAAATATAATAATAAGAATAATAATAATAATAATAATAAAACTACTTTAAGATAAAAGACAGATGTTAAATAAACATAAGGGAACAATAGTAATAAATTCTTACCCTTCACATGTGATCAAAAAAGATGATTAAGATTAATCGAGTCATTCCCAATTTCATTGGCTTCTGTAGATGGTTCATACAAATGCGATTCCTGATTGGCTATCCATGAGTTAACAAGAATTACGTAATGATAGGTGTCTGGTAGAAACAATTTTACCAACAATGTTCTATGTGACCTGCAGGGAAAGTTATCGCACGCGTACAGAGGTTTGGAGACTAGTGAATAATTTTATTTAATTCAATAATAAAATAATAATAATAATAAAATAATAAATAATAATAATAATAATAATAAAATAATAATAAAATATAATAATAAATAATAACTAATAATAATAAATAATAATAATAATAATAAATATAATAATAAATAATAAATAATAATAATAAGAAGATAATAAAAAAAAAAGAAGAAATCATAATATAATAAAAAATAAAATAATAATAATTATAATAAAATAATAATATAATAATAATACATAATAAAATAATAATAATAATTTTGTTGCTAGTGGATAGTAAAGATGAGATTCTATTGAGACTTCTCTGTAAGCTTTGAAATTTCTCAATTTTAGTACCTTGTTAATGAATGCTGTTTGTCAGTTAGGCTAGGATGAGATATTTTTGTTTAGTGTTCAATATTACAAATCATAGTAAAAAATAACATTAATATTTCTTTACATAATTGAAAAAGTGTTATTATTTCTCATTTAACTTAAATTTTTGTTATATTTAACTTCAAAAAAGAAATAACATCAACAGACTACAACAACAACATACAACAAACAACAACAACAACCAAACAACACAACAACATTTCAACAACAACAAACATCAACAACTCCAACAAATGCAACAACAAACGCGACAATTCAACAACAACAACTAACAGCAAAAAAATTTATTTTATGTATATGTTATACAAAAAAGATACTTTAATATGACTTGAATCAATAGATCAAATTAGATCAAGAATCTAATAATCAATAGATCAACTATATCATGGCAGGGCTAGGAGGATAGAGTGGGTGGTTAGATTTACTGCTGATTACTCATTAAGGTATGTAAAAAGCAAATTTTTTAAAGTTATAAACATAAAAGCATAAAATGTTTAGAAAAAACAAAATAGGTTTAAAGAAAACAAAACAAAATAAATAAATTTGTGTTATGTTTAAACAAATATACGGAATCAATAACATCAAGTAACAATAGATCAAGGATCAAAATCTCTGGGATCCTCTGAGGTAGTTTAAATAGGTGATAACCAAAACTGATTTTAGGATTTACTGAAAATTTGACTAGGTATGTAAAAATGCAAGTTTTTTAAGTATAAACATAAAAAGTATAAAATGTTAGTAAAACAAAATAGTTTAAAGAAAACAAACAAAATAAATAAAAGTCTTTGATTATGTTAATCAAAATATGACTTGATTAACTAGAATCAATAGATCAATAGATTAATGGATCAAATGACTTGAATCAGATCAATAGATCAATAGATCAATTAGATCTGATGTAGTAGGGTATGGGACGGGTGTTTGATTAAACTGATACGCTATAGGTTGTAGGTAAAATGCAATTTTTTTAAGTTATAACAATAAAATAGATATTAATTATGTTTTAGTAAAAACAAAAATGTTAAGAAAAGAAAACAAAATAACATAAATTTTTTTGGTTATGTTATTACAAACAATTGGCTTAATCAATAATCAATAGATCAAAAGATCAGGATAGAATGGGTGGTTTGAGTAACTGATTTACTGATTAACCCTTGGGTATTTTTAAAATGATAAATTTATAAAAATATATACAATAAAATCAAAAGAATCAATAGATCAATGATCAATAGATCACGATTAAGGATATTGGAGTTGATTACTTGTTTAGGTAAAAACATGACAATTTAGGTAAAATAGACCTTAATCAATAGATCAAGATCTATAATCAATTAGAATCGAATAATCAAATAAGATCATGTTGACAGAAGGTACGGTTGGATGGTTGAAATTAACTGACTTTACTGCTCTTAAGGTATGCTTAAAAAAACGTAAATTTGTAAGTCATAAACATTAAAAAGAATAAGAAAATTTATTATTATTTATTTAATTTTATTTTTTTCTCTGATGATCTGAAACCTTTATTTGAAATATCTACAGCTCTCCTGAAACAATATAAGAACACCTATTGATTGTCATACGAATGTTTTAATCGCCCACACCGAGCCAGCACCGGGTGCAGCTTAAATGCCATACTCCTCTGGGAGTCAGACTCCTTCTCCATCTTTTTCCTCCTTCTCGATCCTCTTCCTACTCATTTTTCTCTCAAGTACACTCTGTGTGGTATTTTTTAGTCAGACCCCCTCGTTGTTTGTTCTAGACACCCTATACGGACTTATAACCTCATTTTCGAATCTACAGTCAATAACATACTGTAAAAATACAAAATTGTTTGGTTATACGAATGGTTATATTCAGCCTGCACCTTTCCTCTATATCGTATGCGGAGCCAACTCTCGATCCAAACCAAGTTCTTTCTAGAAATCAACTCTGAATCCTCTCACCAAATTTCAGCCTTACTTACGTAATCTCTCTCGATTTTAAGTGTGGGTCCCCCTTTCTGTGGTGAGGAGCCATGGGGACAACCTCGTCGGTAGACGAGTTACTCACAATCAAACTCCTTTTCTCTCTAATGTAAACCCACTACGACAACTCAACCAGTAAATATATATCGGAGCTAGAAGCTGTAGAGGCGCCTGTACCGCTCCGTTAAAAAAAAAACGATTCTGCATAATCGTTTTTGATTAATCTCGCTGATTTTCATCATTTCGTATCCAAATTTGGGATTTTCTCAACAATTAATCTGTATGCCAGCGCCCCCCCCCCTATCGTGGGGGGTGGTGCCACGGCATTAACTCGTCGTAACACAGTTAACGCCACCCCTATAGATGGGGAAGTGAGAGAGATACCATGTCACAGCCTATCCTTACTAAGGGTTGTCAGTGGTCGCGGCTGGTGCCGGTCTGGCGCGGTCGCCGTGGTCGGTCTGGTGGTGGGTGGTCTTGCAGCGGCCAATTTTATAATATAGTATAATAATCTGTAATATATATATATAATAACAAATTATATATAATATATTATATATATATTAATATATTAAATAATTATTCATTTTATTTTTATTATTTTATTATTATTTATATTTATTATTTATTTATTATTTATTATATTTTTATTCTTTATTTTTTTAATTTAATTTATTATTTATTTATTTATTATTAATTTATTTTATTATATTTTTTTAATTTTTATATTATTTATTCATTTATTTATTAAATTAATTTAATTATTTATTAATTATATTATTATTTTTTTTTTATCTTATTTATTTATTTTATATTGTTTCGAAAAAAAAACCGAAGTTTTTATCTCGGTGGAAGGGTAGAGCACCCTTTTACGTGGAATATTTATCAATATTTTCCCACGCACAAAAGGGTCGCTATTCAATGGCCGCTCATTCACCCGGCCTTGAACCACTTTAATTACTATATGGGTTGTGCTTAGCCGTGTGTGCGGGCTGTGGTGCGGTCTTCAGCATATACATTCTATATATATATATATATTTTATTACTAAAAAATTAATAAATAAATATAAATATATATATATATATATATATATATCATATAATATTATATAGTAAATCATATTTATATATTATTATATATATTTATATTTTTTATTTTGTTTTTATTTATTAGATCTTATTCTATTATACTTTATTCTATTCGATTTTTATTTTTTTTATTTATTATTTTTTATAATTTTATTATTTATTATTTATGTATTTAAATATTAATTTATTTATAATATAGAATTTTTTTTTTATTATTTATTTATTGGTTTTCGAAAAAAAAGAAGTTTTTTTTCGTCGGTGTAAGGAGACGAAACCCTTTTACCGTGGAATTTTATTCAATACTGTTCCCACGCAAAAAGGGGGTCGCGTATTCAAGGCTCGCTCATTCACTTCCGGCCTGGCACTTTAACTACTATATATATATTATATATTTAAGGTGCTCATACATAGTATATAGCTACTGTATATAATATATATAATATATATATTATATTATTATATATATATATATATATATATTATATAGTATATTTATATGTGGTATATTGATGTTATCGTGATTGTATTATATCCTTTATAAACGTGGGCTCAATAAAAAAGTACAACGATGGTTCGTAATACTATCTCTAGAATGATAACTGCGCTAAGATGGAATTTTTTTTATTTTGATCAAGATAAATGAAAGAATTGATTTAATTTTAGCACGACTGTTGCCGAGAAGCCGCTGTAGTCCGCGGCGTCCGCCGTGCATTGGAGCAACGTGTTATTCCACCCTACGGTATTCATTAATAAAAAAAACAAAATAAACAGTGTCATGGCTACATTCGCACAAACTTTACGTAGATACATCAATTTAAACTGAAATAAATTGGAGAAGCTTACGCATTATACTACATATCGAGACTGTCCCAGTCTACTAATTTTATTTTTTAAATAATTTATTTAATATTATAACCATATAAACCAAAAATTAAAATATATATATATATAATATATATATCTGAATACATGATTTAGTACATCATGCTTCAGTTACTAGACAGCTTAAAATTAATAACAATATTAGGAAAATTCACCAACTTGAACAACTTCATTCTGATTCGTATGTCAAAAATTAATTGATATACAGTGAAATCTTTTACAACTTTCTAATTTTTTGAAATTTGTACCCCCTGTAATAAAGATATAAAATATAATGTTGAAAATGTGGGTTATATATTATATATAATATAAATATAATTTATGAATATTATTATATTAGATATATAAATATAATAATAATATATAATATATATATAATAATATTATAATGATAATATATATATATATAATATAATATATATATATATCATATAAATGATATCTGTAGATTAGTGTTACATTGTTCGAGTTATTATATATAAATATATAAAATTATATACTATAGTATATTTAATTGATATACGTGCAAGTCATGAGCATAAAATATGCACTGACCTCTCCGATAATTATTATACAAAAAAATTTGATTTTCGCGCTAAATAAATTATTAATTGCTATATTAAATTTTAAGAGATGGCTGTGACCTGGCTTGCATGCATGCATTTGCTTGCATGCTTGCTATAAATTCTTTAATTTTTATTTCGAATTTAATTCATACTATGTGTTATAAAAATGAACGTGGTCATTAGTTACGTGCACCTGTATTGATTTCATTAAAATAAAAATATTTTTTCTATATATATATTAGTATATATTATATATTAAAATATATAATATATAATATAAATATATTATAGATATATATTATATAATATTATATATATATATAAAAATATTTTTTCTAAGATGCACTATAATGTTGTTGATAAAAATATTATGAATCTTTTACAACCATCGTACAATATAAGTACTGCTATTAATGCTTTTCAATACGTGCTGAAGAGATCTATGTCTCTTGTCTTTCCCTTCAAGGTACCAAAATAAAACGTCAGGCAGGGGGGTACGATCTGGAGGCTACCTTAGGAGCCACTTACAAGACCACGCTGACAATTCAGAATCAGAAGTGTGAACCAGATCATCTGACGCACGTTAATACATTCAATGGGATGAAGCCCCTCATTTGTTACTGAAGGTTAAAAAAAACCCTGGGGAAAAAAATCCCGTTTGCCTGTTTTTTTTTTTTTTTTTTTTCCCGTTATTCCGGGTTTAGCAGGGAGGGAAGATCGTTTCTGCAAGATGTAAAGATGCTTTCGAGGTGTTAAGAGCCTTGGTGGACAAATGGATAATTCTGTCATCCCATAACCCATCGGAAAGTATCCAATGATTGTATAACAGGGCCTCTGAGCAGAAATGTTCCAGTTAGATCCCCTTGGTTTGGGTCAAATTTACTTCTCATCTGACAAGTATACCACAAGGAGAATCCTGAAAACTCAGAACTATCAGAAATCGGACCCGATTCTGCTCAGATAGATATCATTTAAGACTAGTCACAAAGACAATCCTAGTTTTATATCAGATATTCAGCTCTGAAGCATACTGAACTGTGGATAAACAAGATGCCGACAAAAATATTTGTTTCAGTTGCTTACCATGATTTCCATGTGTTTTTTTCATTTTGATTAAAACATATACCGTACAACAATTTTACTAGAACCTTTGTCGCATATTATTGAACGATTGAATTGCTATATTTTACTTTATGGATACTTTGGCGGATTGAAAGATCAGACACCGCGCCATTACATCTAATATAGACTTTAGTTGACAGAAAGCGCTTCGAGCATAAACAGGTACTTTCCCATCTTTCTCTTAATCTAAGATGCCAACTGTCCAGGCTTGACGGCTGTATAATTTCCATAATATTTGTATGGTGCTGCTTTACATTTGTCTCGCCGAGGCTTATAAGTGTGCTGGGTATGGGAGATTGCAGAACCGCGAGAGACGCATGATAACTGGGTAAAGTTATGACTCCACACCTCATGGTTCAAGTTAACCCATCGAAAACAGATTATCTCATATTTATCAAGTCATCCTGGGAAAACAAATTATTACTTCTTTTACATTAATAAAATCAGTGTTTCAACAGAGGTATTTACCAAGGTCTTTCTGGTTCCTCATCCTCTTTTCTTAATTAATTTCAATTTATATAATGTTTGGATTCGATTATCTCGTAACTAATCTTAATTACGTGCCTCTTCATATTCGAATCTTTTATATCGTTCAATACAATCTTTGTATTATATAGTCTAAATTGGTACTGATTAGGTATCTCTATTTGCTATCGTTTTTTTGGTAATATTTTATCGTCTTCCGAACTATATCTATATAATTATGTCAAAAGAAGTTTATCTGCCCTTGTTCAGCAGTCATGTGTTTAATATGGGCATTGTGGGTTGGCCCGTAAGAACTAATTTTTAAGTGTTTATATTTATGGCCATCCTTCCGCTTCTATACTTTTACGGAATATTTTCCCGGTTCTAAATTGACTTTCAGGTTGCAAAGCATTAAGCCACATATTGTCTTAAAACCTTCGTTAGAAAAACCTAAGTCACTATCTTAACAACCATATAATCAATTGTATTTTAATTTTGACTATACATTAGTACTGAACAATTGTTTTACAGGTCAATAAGAGGTCAAAGTGTCATATTTCGAGAAATAATATCTTTGACCCTGTTAATATTGTTCTTCACCTTCTTTTAACACTTTCTGGCAATTTGCCGGATAGTTTTCGTTTTAGGAAGTAGTGCGCATGAATGATAGTCGAGTAGATTGTTTTGGTGTGTGTTCTTAGTTTTATATCGAAATATAGATATTTTTTACAACCTCCTAATGTTTTGTAATTGCTATAACCTAAGGCTATACTTAATTAATATATATATATATAAGTAATTATAAATATTTGGGGATGTTATATGCGTGTAATATATATATATATTATATAATATATATATATATTAGGGGGGGAGAAATATATATATATATCATATATATATATATATATTATATATAGGAGGGATATTATAGTAATATATATATAAATATATATATAATAAGTATAAATAATATATATGATAATTAATAATTAATAATATACATTATATAATTTTAGGTAGGTACGGCAGAAAGTTCACCGCGAATTGTAAAAAATCAACAAGGAATTATTACTTCTAAAAAAATAATAAATTAGAATGAAGAAAAC
>JABUQX010015995.1:0-33194 GCA_015478945.1 Trachelipus rathkii | reverse complement strand
CTCTCTCATTTTCTCAAACCATTTGTTTCAATCGTGAAGATTGATCTACCCACTTCTCTATCACTTTCGAAAGTGCGACCTTTGTTCTTCGGCTTCACTTTTGACCAAAAAAACAGCAAATAAAGTATATTCCCAGCAACACTCAATGAACTAATTCCCATAAAATTTCTCTATAATTCCGTTTATTTCCCTTACATTAAATATATATATATCTATATATATATAATATATATAAATATATATTATATATATATATATAATATATAATATAATAAATATATAATATATAATATATATATATAAATATGATAATAATATAATATATATAATATATATATATATTTGTATATATATATAAAATATATATTATATAATATATATATATAACTATATATATATATATATTATATATTAATATAAGATATATATATATACATATTATATATTATTTGTAATATAATATATATATATTAATATATAATATAATATATATATAAATATATATATATATATATATATATTTTAATATATAATATTAATATATATATATTTATTTATATTATAAATATATATATATATATATAGGATATATATTATATATAAATATATATATAATATATATATTATATATATATTATATATATATATAATTATATATATACAATATATAATATATAATATATACTATATATATATATATATAATATATATTACATATATAACATAATATATATATAATATATATATTTATAATAAATAATATATATATATATATTATATATATATATATATATACTAATGATATATATATAATAAATAATAATAAAATAAATATATATAAAAGATATATACATATATTTAATATATAAATATACCTATATATATATATAATATAATAATAATATATATTTAATATATATATATATATATATATATATATATATTAATATAATATTATATATATATATTACTATATATATATATCATATATAACAAAATATATTCATTATAGTTACTATATTATATATTATATAGTTATAATTATTATAGTTATCAAAGCTGGGCGCGCCTATAAATTTTTTGAGTGCGCCTATGCCCCCGGGCGCCTATGCCGCCGGAACCTAGTGCCGCCTAGCGCCTATGCGCTTATATTTTTGACATCAATTGCGCGCCTAGCGCTATCGCCTATGCCCTTATTGCAATACAACGTTTGCCAAAGTTAAACAACTTTAAGCGCGAGTCTTCGCAGATCCTCTGCTGGTATCGATAAACAAGTGCCTCGTATCTAGTGATTAAGTGTGGGTTCATAGCCCTCACGAACTCAAGCCGAGAGTGGGATTAAGTGTTTTTGTAGATTGTCAAAACGATCTGTGTTTTTGCGTTTATTATGACAAATATCTAACGTCCTTTCTTCCCTCCTCTATTGCTCCCTTTGTGGTCCATGTTTTCCCCCCAGGAGTTTCAGCACGAGCGCTTTGTAAGAAGTATGAAAATTTTTCAGAGCCAATTTGCCAATTTATTGTAGTTAAGAAACTATATATATAATAATATATATACTAATATATTATATATAATATATATTAATATATATATATATATATAATAAATTATAAATATAGGATTTTACATATATGATCTATACTCTCACAAAAATTATCCCACATAATAATATCCTCAATTTCATAGATTTAGTGCACCCGGCATTGGTAGCATCTGATCCGCATCCAGCATCCGCGGCCAGCGATCCTGACCGCACAATTATTACAAGATCCGCTCATCCGCATCCGCAACTTCGCCCTGTGGGATGTTTTCAGCGGATTTTACTTGTTGATAATTTTGAATTTAAAGAATTTCATAATAAAAAATTACTATTAGCATGAATCTGAAAATGAAAAGTGAGTTGAGGCAATTGCTTCTAACTGGCTTGAAATATTCCCATGATCTTACTAATTATCAGAAACCCATTCCAACTCTGTGTTAGGAATAGTAGGTTTACACTTCATATGATGAACGAGAATAAAACAATTGATATTGATAAAGTGAACCTCTCGTGTTTTGTACTCAGTTCGATGAGTGTCTCGAAATGTTTACATTTTGCGTACTAAACTTGTGGCGGTATAATCCCATGACAAAATCATAAGTCACAAAAATAGAATTAGAGCGAAAATAGGTAGTTACTGGCATGAAAACCATTTGAAGATAATTACCAGAGAAAGGAATCAGTAACCCGACGTCTCACAGTTTCTGTCTGCGATGTGGGCATACATATGGTGTTATGCCTCAACGCTAAAGGAAGCATTTTGAACCTAACAATCAAATGAAAAAATGATAAAATTCGGTTTAAAAAGAATGAAAGATGATTATATGAAAACTAAGCTGAGGGAATAAAATCGCCCCGTTTGAAAGTTGCGTGTTGGCCAAATTAATGACCGTTCATTACTATTGGCAACTTACTCTAGATCCCCTTTTCTGAAGGGCGAGAGTTTTTTTTTTGTAAATTCACGAATATTAGTAAACAGAGTAAGACCAGTCACTTATAGTATAAATGCGTCAATTGAAAAACTTTCAATTCCGAACCTTCACGCCAGTTTAATATTCCCCAAGCCTTCTATTAATCCTTCACTGCCAGCCCATTATTAATTTTAAAGAAAAAAAAACGATAATCAATAGAACCAACAACAGATTCACTAGAAGAATTTTAAACGGTAATTGTTAAACCGCTGTTTGTAATTCTCGATTAGTGTGCATGGAAGATAAGAATAGATCACGCGTGTTTTTGATTTTTACTCAAAAAGATTCTTAGAGTGGTGCGAAGATTAATTTTTTGAAAACTATCACCAGAAAAACTAATAACGACTAACGATACATAATATGTAGGCCTATCAGTTATAATGGTATTGAAAAAGTTAAGCAAAAAAATTAGTTATATACCCTATATGCTTTATTAGTAAACTGCTAAGGAGGAAAATACTTGGAGTTGTCCCCAAACTATTTATGTTTCCAAGGATGAGATATTTAGCAATTGCTGAGATAATAATGATATGATGATTACTGTAAAGAGTATTTTTCTCATGAATATATAGAAAAGCTCAGGAAAAAAAATTGATGTTTCATACACCTCCATCAATACAACCTTTTACCTATAGTAGTTTGAAATCTCAGAACTTAAGGATTGGCAAAAAAGTATATCACAGTACCTGTTGTTAAAAATCCTCGTCAAAGTGTCGGAGGTGGTGTGGGTGAGGGAAAGAGGGTAATATGTGTGGTATATATAGGGGTAGTGGGATGTATTTGTAAGGTGATCTCCCGGACTAAGCTACCGTCAACCACCCCCCGTCTAAAAATTATTAATCTTATAATTATATTAATGTTTTGATATTAAAATGGAATAAACTTCGGAAATAATAATAATATATATATATATAATATATATTAATATATAGGGTATATATATTAATAATAATATATAAATAAAATTTAATATTAATATATATTTAATTTTTGTATATATGTAATATATGATAATATCTTTATTTACAAATTCCTATAGAGAATATAAATAGTATAATGTTTATATATGTATACATGTATGTATTAATACTATCTTTTAAATATAATTTTATAGTATTATAAAAATATTAATTATTATGCAAACATCACAGGATCCGCATCCGGGGCGGGATAGACGAAAATATAATGACATACTCTGCTGGCCAATAGTGATCACTTAATATTATATACCTTTGTAGATCATGTGTTTCCCAAAAGTATTCTATCAATATAATATTATATAATATATAGTATATAAAAATAATAGGATATAATATATAATAAATATATATTATAGTATATATATACATAGTTTATTAATTAGTATATATAATTGCACTATGTGTAGTAAGAACTCTAAAATACTCTTTATCTAAAGTTTATTCAGAGCTAATCATATATCATCATTATTATTCACCTTCTTTCCCTAATTATATGATTGCCCGCAAATATTAATAAAGACAGTTAAAGTAAAAACAGTTTTTTATTATAATAAAGTAAATAAACTGCTAAAGACTTCTAATGATAAACTTTAATATTTTCATATACAGAATAAAGAAATTATAATTGCAAGTATATAGATATATATAATTATAAATGATATGTAGTTAAGAACTATATATATATATATATAAGATATATATATGATATAAATATATGTGTTGAATGTTTATATATCTGAACATGGTTTTATATATTAGTAATTTACAATATTAATATGATTATATTTATTATTATCAATTAAGCTCACAGTTAGATTTATAATAATTTACAGTTTCACTATATATTATATAGTTATATTATATATATATATATGTAACCATTTTGCAAATGTTAAAATAAATATTTTATATTATTCTAAAATTCCTTGTATATGTTTGTTATTGGTCATGGTTTTATTATTACATTAAATGATTGAAATTATATTAGGCAAGTTCGTGCTAAAATTAATTTAGGCGCAATTTTCATATAGTTTTTATTACGGAAAGATTTTTATGCTTGGTAAGGTGTTAATCTAATAAAAATTTATTCTTATATTCACCTCTGATTTATACATCTTATTGAAAAAGAATAGAGAGCTGTATTATTAAGTTGAGTGAATATAGACGGACCAAATATTTTATTATTGGTTAAAACCTGTTTTAATAAATATTTTTGTGTATCAGGTAATTATATAAAATCGATAAATTTCCTCTTTTCATAGTATTTAATTATTATATATTAATGATAATTATATTATTATATGACTATTAAATTGAGATCATGTATTAATTATATCACAATATAATTAGATTACGATATATATAATTCACAATGAGTTTAGTTATGAATATATATAGGGCTGCAGTTATGTATTGTGTAACGAGCTATTGTTTTGTAAAGGGCTTATGTGGATACAATAGCTATTGGATTTAGAGGAAAGTGAGGTTACTTTATTATGGTTTAATTGAGTGTAATATAGGGTGTACTTAAAAATCCCAACCTTATTTAGTATATAAAATATATAAGAGTTATTATCACTGTTTTTTGTCATAATTAGAATTGATATTCTAGTTTTGTCTACCATTTTTTTTAATGTTTCAAACTAATTTTCAAGAGTGTGTGCCGGTAGAAAAAAAAGTTATGCGTGTGTTCCTGCTCTCATAATGAAGGCGACACCGCCCACATAACTATGTGTCGCAAAGGACAATTGTATTGATGGCGCCTTTTGCTTAGCTACCACTTTATATAAAATTGTTAATTTAATGTCGACCTTTTGCGCCTTGCGATTGATAAGTTCGCCATAGTAAGCTACATAAGGCGCAAGCTTGGTGGCGCAACGCCCTAGCTGTGCTTGATCTTAGTTTAGTGAGTGTAATATAATATAGATAGTATATATATAATATATAAATATATATAATATATATATATATATAATATATATATATATATATATTAATATATAAACTATATTATATAATATAGATATTAATTAATAATATATATATTATTTAATATATAATATATAATGAATAATAATATATAGTTAATATATATATAATATATTATATGATATTTAATAAATAATATATATTATTAATATAAATATGATCTCATACATAAAAGATATATAATTATATATTATATAACCTTTTTAATTCACAGAATTTAGTGATTTTTAAGTTGGGACGTGACCATGCAGAGTAAAACATGAAATACTAGGAGAATATGACACAAGTCCTAGCCTAATACCTTGACCCCTTTATACAAAACGTTAGATGGAAAATTGTGTTCGTCAATATATAAAGTCTCTAGGAAATCCCACTACCTTATAGCTATTCTAAATTGGTACGTTTGTGACGGGACCCTCACTCTAGTGGTACATCCTTTCTTTCATGTGCTAAATTGAGTTCATCCTTATTTGCCAGAAACTAACATTTTTCTCCTCCAGGGACATTCCTCTCCCTCTTGTATGACTAAATCCGATCCATTTTTCACTATGAAGTGAATCATCCCAGGTTACGAGTCCCGTATAAAATTCCAAACCACAGCTTCACCACTAGTACAGTCTACCTCATAACCAATCGACTATCATCATTATTTTCAGGTCTGGTAACAGTAAGAATTTTTAAAACGAAAACTTTCATACATTAAATCTATCAATCGCTGTACACATATTTAAACACTCTACAAAACTCTATATGCTAATTCGTTCCACATACTCCTCATTTTTATCTATATTTTTTTCTCATCAATTCTAACACGCAGCTTAGAATTTAATTCTTATTATTTCTGATATCACATGGTACTCTATTTAGATCTTATTACCTCTATTATTTCCAGACAATTATTAGATTCTCAATACATGTTTCTATAATAATATATACTAATTATATAACACATAATAGTAGGTAAATCAGTCAACGTGCTATAACCCCTAGTACAGTCTGTAAAACGCCCCCTAGCGCACTCAAGACCTTTTACATCTCGCTTTTAGTATATATATATATACAGATCCTCACAGAGATATTATTTAATGTCACTACAGCCACCTTCTAATTGCCATATTATCATCAAATTTTTACGCTTTACATACAACTTAGCACCATCCTAATTACCCTTATTATTTAATCCAACATAAATATCTCTACAGATAAGGTATGATAACGCCGATAATAAATTCTTCGTTTATTCAATACCCATCATCTAATTCCACATTTTTCACATACAATTAAACTTCAACACCGAGGTGAAGTCCTCGACTATAATCAACACCACCGAAACCTTACTCCTAATTATAATCTACTGTTTTAATACTTTTACAATCCCTCCATCCTGTTTAAATAATTACTTACCTAGCCAAATATAATTTACTGCAATACGCAAACATCAAATCCTCTCCATCATAACACCAACTACTCCTTTTCTTCAGATATAATTCTCCATCCCCGTGAGTCACTCATAAAACAATAATATTCTTCTCACGCAGTATATATAATAGTATTATATATTATATGATGATAAGGGGCACTCCACTCCTCACTTACTTACCATTTCTCTTAACTATAATTACATTTAACGTATAACACCATATCTCCTTTAACACGCGCCTCATAATTGACTAACTGTTGTGTATTTTAAATTTATTTATATTTACATATAAATTCCTCATTCACGGTATATATATATATACTATAATATAAATTTGTTAAATAATATAACCTAAAGGATGAACATTATTAACACCTAATCCTCCTTCATAGTATAAAGCCTTATAATCCCGGCTTATTATTAATTATGTTTTAGGTTAGGTAGTATGTATGGTTTTTGTAATGTGAAGTATGCTTCCCGACATATATTCATATATTTAAAAAGTACTATTAACATATATATATATAAAAGTTTATAGCCAGATGGTTAAATAACGTGATATTATTATATATATTTTATATATATATTATTACTTATTATATATATTATTATATATAATTATATATATATATATATTAATAATTAAGTCTTATATATTGAAATTATATGTTATGAATGCTATTAGTATGTAAAGTCCTAAGAGTAAATATAACAAGTGACTGTGATAAAAAACCATAATGTACGATTCATGTGAATTTGATAATTCTTGTATTAACTTACAAGCCTCTAACCGGTAAGTTAATATAGCTCTCTTTTAAAAGAAAGAAAAAAATAATAAATAAATGAAAACAAAATGGTATAATTTTTATATTAAATTGATATATCCAATGATAAATATACATGAAAACTTTAAGATTGTAGTATGTAAGAGAAGAAAAAATTCTGATTTGAGTTATTGAATTTAGACGAAAAGTTTATTAATCCATATAATTAGAAAAGGATTATTTTATAAATTAAATATAATTAAATAATGAAGAAAAATAATTTTCTATGACTCTATTTTATTTTAGAAAGGATATAGAGCTCTAAGTATTAACAAATATATACTAATATTGGACAAGTATATTAATATATAATATCTATGCCAAAAATTCATAATATAATTGTGTAATGAATGCAAAGGATTAAGAAGCTCTTAATATATATATATAATTATATTAATATATATATATATATATAGGGTATATATTTATATTCATTTTACGCATTGGTGAGATAAATCCAGATCTAAGATAGAGAACTCATTTACTCATAATTGGAAAGATCGAGTTCCATAATTAGACTGTTTAGCAGCTATAAAGATAAACTATTATTAATTTTAATAACTCATAAAAATAGTTAGAGAGGAGAATTGCTCAAAAGTTTCAGGTTGCCTTAAGCTGATAACATAAAAAATTGCAAAAACAATAGGAATTAAAGATAACTTTCTAATATTTAATTGATATTAAAGGAGTGTATTAATGTATTATTAATATATTAAATTGTGAAACAATGCCAGGGTAAATTATATATATTAATATTGCATAAAGAAACTTTCTCTAACGAAACAAACTGTGGGATTCATTTCGGATTATAGGCTACACGATTTGCCACCAATATTAAACTGATAAAATACAAAGGGTATAAGCTAGTAAAGTATGTGGCTTATTAATAATTAATAGTAAGTATACAAGTATTAGTTATTAATAGATATATTATATTATATTTGATATTCTATTATTTAAACTAAAGAATATAAATATATGATTAACTATAGTATTTGAAGTTATAGTTTTGTATTTACAAATTTATATTATCTCATATATAATATCACAGAGAGAGTGAGTAAGTAAGATATTATATATAAATTCATATATTTAATGACGTAGGATAATGGAGATATAATGAATTTAATATTACATAAAGTAAAAATTTATAGAGAATAAATATGGTAATTATATAATAAAAAAAAGAATAGTAATAAATGAACATTGTAAGGTATAAAGATTAGGCAATGTTTCGTCTAAGAGATTTATTGGTTGAGTGAATAAGTGTATATATAATAGTATTATAAATTTTATACTAAAAAGAACAAGTTGGGATAAATTATATAAAAAATAATATAAAAATAATTACAGGGAAACGTAAAAAATGATGGTATAGAGTCTATTATGTTGATCACTCGGATAAAGGTTAAGTACATTCTCAATGAAGAAGAAAATTCTAGAATATAATTAATCATTTAATATTATATTTTGTCATTTATATTCATCATTGGATAATTTAAATATATATTAGGTTAACTTTAATTAAAAACTATAGTATTTGATAAAGTGAATATTGTATAACGCCTTTTTATTTATGTATACTTATATAATGCGTATTTGGAATCTCATTTGCTTATATATGTAAAAAGATTTTGTGAGAGGAGTATTGTATAGAGTAATTAGGAGATGTTTATGCATGGAAGGGGTTTCGATTTTGGTAAATTAATAATATATATATAATTATATAACTATCGTATATAAATAATATGTAGTATAGTATATAGGTAAATAAGTAAATAAAATTAATATATTAGCTTTTTTTAACATATTAGAATTGATTGGATTTCATTAGTACCTGTAAGAAAGCTTAGTAGACTGGGATTAGTATAAATATTTTAAATATAGAAATCCTATTCTTAATTTCAGGCTTTATTGAGGCTATTCTATTGTGAGAGTACACATACAGATATATACAGAGACATACAGATAATGAAAGAAAATATTTTAATTATGAATATAAATGATAGTATAGTAGTGATATTGTTTTGAGATAAATTCGTAGGAAATAATATAAATAGTGGTATATTTGTATCATATATAGTTTTATAATATAATAAAGGATAATAAAGATAATAATTATTAGGATTAAAAAATAAAATTATTGATGAATATTTATTATGTAACGATAAAATATGAGTAGTGAAACCTTTATGGGGTATGATGGTTAATTTAAACTCGGCTCGTATATTTTACTGCGACAGTTAAAAATGGATAAAATTGGAGATAAAAAGAACCCATATGAATACTTAAAATATTATACCGGTGGGGTTTGGTGTTGGTGCGGAAATTGCGATGTTCGACGAACCTATTTGACACCATGTATGATTGGAATACCAAAGAAATAGTAATATATAATAATTAAGCGATTAATTAAAAGACTATCTCTTCGGAAAATTATTTATTTTATATAATAGTTAATCCTCATATATAATGATAAGATCAGTGAATTAGGGTATATATAAAAATTACCTCTTTATAATGTGCTACCGTGAATTCAGGTAATTATATAAATAAATATAATAATAAGTATTGCAATAAGGTAAAGCCAGTGATGGATTTTAGGGAAAAATAAAATATAAATAGTAAAATAATTAAATTAATTATTATACTAGCTAAAATTGTTTAATCTATACTATAATTATGTTATGAATGCGTAGATATGTATAAATATAAATATATATGATATTGATATGAATACGTTTAGGCAAATAACTATTAAAAAGGGAAAACATAATATAACTAGCTGAGTAACTTTAGAATAATACTATCTGGTGCTAAGTATATATCAATGATTTACAAGTGCTATAATAGTGAGGTATCGATTATTATAAGAGTTATATGTGATTAATATATATATTAATCAGAGTTAACGCTAAATGAAATATATTTACATAGTAATTAAAAAATAACTAATTAATTATTATTGTACTTATTGTGACTTACTATAAGTAGTAATTGAGTGTTGGTTATTTGGTCTTGAATTCGTTTATCAATATTTTTAAAGAAATAATTTAAATTTAGTTTTATGTTTGATATATATATATAATAGGCTAGTATAATATCTCATAAATTTTAGAATTTAAAATATATACATATTTAAAAGATATGAATTAGATAGGCTAATTTATATATAGAAAATAAAATCTAAATGCGATATTTATATATAGGATTATTTAAATAGATAATTAAGAAATAAATAAGTCAGCGTAAGTATCCTAAAGTCTATTTATATTAGATATGAATAATTTATTATTTTAATATGAATCAAGTTGTTAGTGATATAGTGCTATAGATACGGCTATATATCTGTAATATTATATTAATTACTATATATATATATCTATTATATGAATATATATATGTATATAATCATTCTCACAGTAAAGTTTATGTAATGATTATATACTTAAGTATAGTAATATACGCGCGAATAAATGGTTCTAACCTATATTTAATATACTGAATCTGATAGTATTAGAATTTATAATGGTCGAGTTTGTTGTATATGAATAGTGATTTTAATTGAATGAGTTAAGAAAATAAGTGATTAAAGGTTTATTTATCATTCAAAGATAAAATTTATTATAGTTTTCATAACCTCTTAATTATGATATCCTAGTGAGTAATATAATCAAATACATGAAACATATAATGCTATAATATAAAAAATAAATAAGTGGATAATTTTTTCTCGTAATATTATGCCTGGTAGTATATTCGTATATAAGGTCACTTACCCTGTTGCGGATTGTGATTATACTAGGCAATGAAATTAGCTATATTGTAGACTATAATGTATAAAAAAGAATATTCTCAAACTCTCAGTTGTGAGAAATTATGAGTAAAAAGAAATAAATGATACTCGATTTAGATGAATATTTAGTGCTGAAAATGTATTAATAATATAATAAATAATATTATTTAATAAGAAATAATAAATATAAATGGAATACGAATACTACTCCATGAAGGGGATATTTTAGTAATTATTTTTGACAATCAGTATTTTTCTTTTAATAAAAAGAGTAACTCTCTTTCCAGATAGTATATTTATATTAGGTATATATATATATATTATATTATATTATTTATTACTAATATATATATATATATATATATATAGTATGATGATGTGTAAGTTTATATATGTGATATGGTATATATATATTAGGCATACATCTTTTTGGATATAATATAATAATTAGGATAAAAATTAGACATTAGTAGAAAGAATATGGTGGGCTTTAGGTTATTATAGGATAAAATATAGTATGGATTGTAAGATATCTCGACTAAAACTCTCGAATTTGGTAACTATTGTTGGGTGTTGCAGAGTTAGAGGCAGTGATAAAGGAATTAATTTAGCGATTAAAATTGGGATCTTAAGATATATTGAAGGTTAAAATCGGGAGATCTGCTATGTGATTATTGGGAAATCAGAACAACCAATAAGTGGGTAAAAGAAGAATAAAAAAACTAAGGGAAAGCAAGAGTGCGGAGAGAGATAAATAAATGAGAAAGAAAAGATTGGCAACCATTAAAACAGTTGATCGGAAGAATAGGGTAATTAATTAGAAATTAGAATTTGTGCCTTCGGAAAAAAAAATTAAAAGCCCGGATAGAATTCTCGAGGATAAAGAGGAAAATGGCTTATCGGAGATGAAAATAAGCTGATAAATAAATAATTTGTTTGTCTATTATTGCATATTCGAGGAATTAAAAAGAAACGATTCATAATAACACCATCAAGGTATTTGAGAAAAAACTTGTTTTAGCTAGGAGTAGACAAAGGATTAAGGCGGAGAGAGTGAAAAAAAAAAATGTGTAGAGAATGTAATCAATTGGTTAAATCAATTGACCCAATAAATTACGACAGAGTTGAGAAAGGTAGTTTAGATAAAGGGAAGGAAAATTGGGTCTAGGGTTGCGAATAGAGTATGTAATATCGCAATTTTTTAATGGGAGACTTAGATAGAGAGTAGAAATTTTTCTTCTGGGTAACATATGTTGGTTTAGCAGTGTTCGTTTGGCCAAGATTATGTTAGTGATGTGTATTTGGAAGGAAATTGATTCAGGAGTCAGGATGAAATAACGGCAAAAAATACAATGTATAGATATATAGAAAGAAAGATTAGAGGAATGGATAAGATGGGGGTTGATGTTTAGAGAGAGTGGAGAGGGGAGAAGGGTTGATGAAAGCTGAAGTAAGAATGTCAACTTTTGATTATTTGAAAACGCTCTAGAATTTCTTTGGAGTGTGAGAAGTCTTATGATAAGGTATTGAGAGACCGAAAAATTTTTAGAAAAATTGGGAATAAAAAAGGGTTTTTTTTTTATAGCTGGGGCATATTAGACCGGAAAGCGAGTAAATTTGGATCAGTAAGCCTCGAAAGAAACAGTAGCGCGTAATCTGGATTTTAAAAAAGTGGATTGGGATAATGTGGAAGGCAACGAAATTTAACAAGGAAAAATAAGCAAAATATCTAATATGCCTTATATAATTTGTGATTCTGATACAAGAAATACTGTGAGCATACCTGGATTACTTCAACTCTGTGAGTTGCAATGACAATCTATTTTGTGATTTTTAGTCCAAAAATGTGGATGAGGATATTAATAATAGTCCAAAATGCTGATGAGGATTTTAAAAAATCACTAGTATGTTCTGCGATATTCCTTATATACAAGTGAAAATAATTAAGATAATAAAAGAATATTTTAAGATAATAAAGGTTTAAAGGAGTTGAGTATTTCATTCCATACTATTGTGACACTTAAGCAGGAAAGAGTAATGCGAATGTAACTATCAATGGAGAAACAATGTAAACGGCGATTTTAACGAACAAAAGTGAGGAAGAAAACGAAGGGTAAATTACTAACATGAATATCTGGATTGTATACGAAACGTGAAAAACGACTGGCGGATGGGAATGTTTTTGGAACGTAGCGGAACAATAGTATGTTTATTAGATGAAAAATGAGTGACGAAGATGTGAGAGAGGAATTGAGTAACAACGAGGTAATTATATTGAGCCAAAGGGTCACAGGAAACACTGAGAAGGATCCTTTAATTTTTTAAGGGTTATAATCTACTTAGGGTGGGAGAAAATTTTTGATCTTTAGATTGCAGTTAGGGGGGCGGTAGAGAGTTGGTTTCTATGGTGCTGAGTGACTTGAACAGGATAGATTCGGTGATGTGTGAGACTGAGATGGGGATATATTAGGTAAAGATTGCCGATGAGAACGAGTCGCGAGATAGGGGTGTAAGGTGCGAGGAGTGAACGGGAGTAATTCCGGAGAGTAGACTGAATGGAAGATGGAAATGATGTGGGTGGAATGATGGGAAGCCCACACTATGTTAAAAAAAGAGACCATTATGGACTGCACCGCGATATGCTATATATAAGACGTCAGAGCTGATGGAAAGATTATAGGGGCATTGAAGTGTTGTTAGTAGCTAAGTAATATAGTTAACCAAAGAGGTTGGTTTTGATAATCTGCTACTAATATTAAACCAATCAACTTTTGACACCATTTATTCCCCAACCCCCTCACTGTTTTATCGTCCATTACATACTGTTTGAATTCACACTTTTCACCGTAAGGGCCAATAAAGAACTTACCAACACCACTGTATCTTCATGCTAGAAGCAATTGTCCTGACATGAGCACGGTGTCCCTCCGCCTATTAACCTGAGTCATTACGCTCGCTAGCTGAAGAGTCCCACGTTCCATAAATCCCTAGAGTAACTACTTAATCTGATAGTTTGCGTTGCTATAGAAAATACTCCGTAAAACCGAATGTTCTCAAATCATGTTTCAATTTGAAAATTGATCTATCTGTAATATATATACAATACTATCCATATTTATATATTATGTCTCCAAGAATGTTTGGATGTAGAGGTGAAACATTTTACCAATTCAGAGTTCCTATTTTTTTATACAGTTACACTTCAACTCCCTAACGTTACTCTTTACGACTCAATTAATTTCTCAATGATACATATATTAATATCCTCACCACCAACACTTCAATTATTATAATATACAAATTCCTACTATATATTATAATATCCTAATCAGACTATCCGATTCATAATATGTCTACAATACTATATACTTACCTTTATATATAAAAGTATAGTTTATACTATTTACTTAAGCTCTCTCATCTTTTACCTCAAATTCCCTTATATATATATAGACGGAACTATATATTATAATAATACCCTACCATAAACCGCTTATTTGTGTTACAACTAACTTCTCAAATCTAATCTCATAAATTATATATAATCATCTCATACCTCCGTTACTTATCTATTTATTTTAACCATAGGTGGGCGTTATCGCTATAATTTATTTCTATTCATATCCCTGGCTACAGTATCTATACATATATTAATTACACTTATCTTCACTATAACTTACCTATTTAACCTTCCTTATATCATCTAAAACTAATGTAACGACTTTCATTCCTCAATAATAATTTAAAAACCTATTCCTCTTGCACCATTAGAAACCTACTCACCTAACTTAATTATATCACTTATCGACCTCTTCAGTTTTGATGTAGTAATGTGAGTTATCCCCTAGATTTTTGAATAAGTTGTTCCTACTACCACTCACCTCCCTACTCCATACATTACATTATATAATTCATTTACTACATGATTACAATAAAGGCTACACATTCCTCAATTATATTCATTATATTTCTTAATATGACAATAATTCAACTCTTATATTCTCAGATCTTTAACCTTTATTTACACGACTTCTTTTTTCCAGAAAGAGTACTTTTATCCATAATTTACTCCTTTTTTATAATATATATTAGATGTAACTACCTCTCAGTTATATTTATACTCCCTAATATCTTCCTTATTTATCTAATACTGCTTATCATTTAACCTTCTTTTTTAGTCACTCCTATCATTTATAGCTAACCTTTAATGATTTCTTTATGTTTTACCTTACTTTATATTATATTAATAATATTAATATATATCCAAAGAGGCAATCTACTCAGCCCCTAAATTTGAAACTTTTTCCTTTGCGATATATAGCTTTTTTTATAGATACATATACGAGACTCTCTCAATTGCCATGCAAAACATATGGGACAACTTAATTACTATTATTATATACTTTTAACAGACTTTAATACAGTCACCTTTTTTACATTCTCTCTAACAAGTTAACTCAAACTGTTTAACATATTTCAACTTCCTATACTTTAATAACCACCATCTACTCAAATCCACAGAAGATCGGCTTAGCAGCTGTTAACCAAACTGCTTCCTTCATTTGCTCCAAGATTTGTTTAGTTTCAATTTTGGATATTTCAAACTGATTTACTTGCGGGATGGCTTCTTTAACAAGCTGATAATCAAGCTTATTATCTCTTCGATAGCGAGTGCAGGCTTAAAGGCCTCCTTTATTCGTCACCGGCTTAATCATACCCAACTTCTTTGGCCTTGAATTAAATTATACCACACAATAAACTCCAATCTTCCATTCCAAAATCCACACAGTTACCCACTTAAAATCTTCATTTATGTTATTTGTCAATGTAATAACAACATAATAATGATGAATGCTATAATTTCCCAAAAATGTAAAAAAAATATCTATTTATCCAAATTCCTAATACATACTTCAACATCTCTCCTTTCACCTGACTACAAAATCAATCATAACTTTTCACCTAATCTCAATGATAAGTATCAGCTTTTGATACCACATAAAACCAACAGTGTCTCAGAGTTAACACGTATTGAATTTTTACTTCTTGTATTTAACGAGGAAAAAAATTATGCGAAAGTGTCATTAGTTAACTTTACACATCGATACCTTCATCTCCTTACAACCCAAAATCATTACAAAAATCACCTTGCAACCTACGTCATTTTGCTCATTATTCTCCTTAACACTCCACACAAGCCAGCGTCTTAACATTATGGCTCTAAACACCGCATATTAAAAGATCCTGCAGAGTCGACACTATCACACGCCCTTTTAGGGGCTATCCTCCAAAACACAAACTCATATATCTGTAATATAAGCTTTGCAACACTTACTATACACATTCCCATCCCCAAAACATCGAGTTCAAGATTCGTGAGTGCCCAGAGAAATCAACCACCCTATCTCATTCAATCATATACCTCCTGCAGTAGTGGGTCCATTTGCCACAAACCGCACATACCGGTTTGTACCATATGTCAAAATCTTTAAAATTTTATTAACCATTTAAATTCTGAAATTAGCCCTCCACCACACACAAAGATGTACCAAGCTCTGCTACGACAAGTCAGCTCATCCAGCGCAATCTGCAAAACTCACTTCTCTCCCCGCGCCAACCCCCTACGAGTTCGCGTTTTACACCCAGGCGCAACACACATTTCCACACCACACCACGTATTTCGACCGTCTTCCGTTCATCTTTGTTTGAGTCAAAGGCAAGCAAATCAAATTTGCCCTTTCTAGATACATCCATCACCCCTCTCTTCTTCTCCTCAACATCTATTCCTCTGACATTCCATTTTACCCATTCGATTCAACATTTTCCGCCGAAAGAATTAGAAGGCCCCTTCTCTTAAGCCATGCATTAGCACTTCCTGGCAGAAAGATTAAGTGGTATGCGGACAAGACCAGAGCTTTTACACTGTGACCATACATTACCCTTTGTCGAATCTTTCTACGACATCGAACATTGAGGGAACATAGCGGATCGGTGTGAAGATTTGCGCAATCTTTCGTATCACCACCCATCACTTATGAGGGGACCGAAATAATGTACAGGACCTTACGATACACTGGTCATGTTAAGATAAGTCTAGGAGCTGCGATTGTTCGTAGGTTATGTGGATACTAGTAATGTGGTATATTGTATGTGGATAAACCACTTTACCGCGGTCGTTTGTCTACCAACTTGATGTGCGAGGTATGTTGGGATGTATATGAAAGCAAAAAGGGGATGATGTTGCGGAACCATTTACACCTGAGGCGGTGGGGTGGCTAAATTGCATCGCTGGGTGGTATGGGCTTAGATCGCAATCACCTCGCACTTATATATATATATATAAAGTTATATATATTTTTAATATATTTATCCCTTATGGTAGTTATTATAATATGATCTAGGAAACTGTTATTATAGTATATATACATGAGGACCAAATCTCATTACTCACGAATGTTACTACTGATTTTACTTAACCTTGATCTAGTTATAATAGTAGTATATTATGTACTAGTAATATTGATACTAAATTACTTATAGTAGTACTACGTTGTGAGTAATCTTGATATAGTATTGCATGCACTAGGGACGAATTATACTATATGATCCATTTAGATTTAGTTTCAATTGTATTTATATTAATTATTTATTTGCAGTAAAGCGCCTAGAATATATGAAGCACCGCACATACGGCTCATAGTCAAGGGTATGAAATCTCGCCAAACCAAAGCGAGGGTTCCATTTCGCAAGCTGCGGTCAGCGGAGAGAGAGATGTGGAGCTAGTTCTACTCCGCTTTGGGTCTTGCGCTAACGACACGTGCTTCTATTAGAGGATTGGAGTATACGAACCCCCCTCCTTCAGTATCTTATAGGCTCAGTACCTGTGGAGCACGGGGTGGACGCGCTTTATCTGTCATAGTACGATATATCATCATACATTAAAGAATGCCTCCCCTTATCCTATGAGAGATATGACTTTACTTTCTTAAAAATTGCAATAAACTCTATTACGCATATTATTTATATTGCACGTTTCCTTTCGATTAGGTCGTCGATAGACTCTGAATCGCCTATTGAAGGTGTATTAGAGACTACTGAATACTCCTAGTGAGAATATCTCATAAACGTAAAAACTAAAACTAATATCAATACTGGACGTCCAAAGGATATTGTTGAGTTCCCTGGCTCATAATAATATAGATTGCTTATAAGTTCGCGCCTACGCTTAATATATCGTCGAAATGACTCTCTGGTGCTTATTTATATGTCGTTATTAGGTTATACTTATTTATATATTGATTATTTGCTTCTACTGAGACCCTCTAACGAGTCACAGTGCATGCGAGGAGACAATTCACTACATTTCATAGTCCTAGTTTATCGGCGAGTATTAAATTCCTGGAATGAAATAGGCCGCGAAATTGGCATATTGTATATTTCATCCTAACATCCAAGCATCAGTGTACTCCGCACTAGGAAGTGTCTTTATTACACCTGGATCAAAGTTAACTTCTGACTTGCACAGCCAGTGAAGTTTTTAAAGGTTTTGTTAAGAGATGCGTTATTCTTGCACTCGGAATTTGTTTTGCATGTTGTTTACACGTCTTCAAGAAGGAATACAATATCGAATCTACTATTCTTGGCCCAATGGTAGTCGTAAATATTTAATTAAATAGGCTTCCAGCTGGTTTAGGCTTTAGATCATCGATTATCTAAAATTAAACACGTTAACACTCTCAATAATTATTGATAAAATATTAAATTTCATTAGTTGTCTGTCAAAGCCAAGGTCTATGGCTCGTTTGTTATCTATTATTATATTATTCATTTATTATTGTTATTATTATTATTATTATTATTATTATTATTATTATTATTATTATTATTATTATTATTATTATTATTATTATTATTATTATTATTATTATTTTTATTTTTATTGTTATTTATATTATTGTTATTGTTATGATTATTATTATTTTTATTATTTTTCATTCTTTTATTTTTTTATTTTTATTTTTTTAATAATTTTACTTATTATTTTTTTATTTATTTTTTTTTACTTTTTATTTTTTTTTTTATATTTACTAACATTTATTATGAGCGATTAATATTTCTGTCACTTCCAACTGACTATATATATCTCGTTTTATGTTTGATATATATTTTTACTTTCATGGGGTATTTTACTTGTATTTATATTTATTCTTAATTTTAAAACTCTCTCATTTTAATATATTTATTCATTTTTATTTATTTATTTATTTGTATATTTTTATTTTTATTACATTTCAATCGAGGATATTCACTAATTAAAGTCCTACTTTAGTGAACGATATAGATATTAATTATCAGATTGCAGATAAATAATAATGTTAATATTTGTTTAACAGTGGTTCACTTAGATGTTGCATAGATCATGAAATTCACCTTGAAGCCATCATTGAGATTTACGAAGCGTTACTCAAAACGAATATGCGAATGTGTTATAATACGAAGGAAATTCGGTCTCTTTCTGATCAAGCTAAGCACCTCCTGGCTATTCAACAAAGAGGACCCAAGCCAATTACGCCGAAGAAAAGATTAAGACGATTTGATATGAAATTTGCTACAGGAATGATTGTGGATCACAATGAGACTTTAGAATCTGGTGTCATTATTGGATGGGATGAGGTATGGATGTCTTTTGTTTTATAAATAATGCTATTAAAATTAATACTTCATTATATTTAAGTTAATAAGATAACCTTATAGATATATATATATATATATATATAATATATATATATATACATCTTTTTTTCAATAATCTTTTTATATACGGTATAGTATATATATATATATTATATATATATATAATATATATATACTATATTATACTCTAAATACCATAATATTGAGTTTAATAGTAATATATAAAGTTATAATAAAATCATCCATCGTGTTTGTTTCCCCAAGACTTGGGTAAGCCGCGCGTGACATGCCACCGTAAGGCAGAAAAAATAGTTAGAAGAATATGACCATAGGAGTCGAAATACGAGAGCCTATTACCTTGAGAACTAATGTCGCAAATCAGAAAACCACCCAGAAGCCTCACCCACAGCCCCACGGACCTCACTTGTACTCCGAATATCATCAAGTTGTTAGGCGTTCATCCCTCTGGTCCAGGTAAGCCACAACCATACACCCCTCAGAAAACCTCCCGCCATTCACTTCCTATTATGCACCTTTATTCTCGGCCTCGGCCAGAGTCACATTGTTCTCTCTCTCCAGGATTATTACTTTCTATTGACTCGAGAGTCCATACTTTATCTTCTCGGTCTCTCCGACGAAACCCCGTCGGATTCCCAACACACCACCACTATACCACCCGCTAAACCAACCAGCTATCATCATCCTTTCCACATGGACCAAACCATTCTTAACGTACTTTCATTTTATATTTTATATTATATTTTATATTTATATTTTCAAATATATGATATATAATATATATATACTATTAAGATATATATTATATATAATATATATGTCCTAAATATATATATATATCTATACTATACTATAATTAATATATTAATAATATATATTCCTTATTGACCTATGTCGTCAAATGTATCAACTACCGCAAAATGATAGTGCTAAGGCGTCAAGTTCGAAAAAGAAAGCTAGCCTTACCGCCCCCTTCTATTTCAACTCTCTCCAAAGTTGAGAACTCCGTCGCACAGTTTCAAAAAATCCACCTTAAACCTCCTAAATATAGTATATATATATATAATATATATATATCATAGTATAATATACTATGTTATAACTGCCACTTAAGAATCTTATTACTACCTAGTATATACTACTATCTATATTATTAATCTTTAATAATATATATATTAGAATAAGTTTATATATATGATTTTTTTTACAGATCAACCTAAACGCCTCACGAGAACTTGAGCCGCTTTGCGAAGGATTGGGAAACAGAGAGAAAAACATCAGAAAAGTCCACCCAAATCCTCCAGATACTCTTACGACACAACATCTCTCACCATAACCGAGCCCGCTAGGACGTGAAGTGCTTTCTCCTAAAAAGAGGAAGAAGATTGCATAAATACAGTTGAGAGAGAACAGAATGCTAGGCAAGAGGTACACAAAACAGACGTAGCTGGAAAGAAAGAGGCACCACGATGAACAAGTCTTAGGTTTTGTTCAAAATACACTATCTGCTAACATACCACCTATGCTACATCTTACAATATAAAGAACGAGGGGATTAGTGAGCGAGGCTCGTGACACCTGGTGTTTTTCGATGTCGCGCTTGAGAGGGAAGGAACGTGCGTATAAGTATGTGTTAATTTTAATAATAATAATATAACAATTAAATGACAATAATTCATCAGCTATATAACTGTCTTTGAATCCAAGTTGCAGGCTTGGAACGCCATGTTTCAGTCATAACGCACCGGGATATATTGTCCTCAGTTCGCAACATTCATACGGTTGTTCGAATTCTGGAGAGTACCCTGTTGTTTCTTATAAATAATTATATAAGTTATATGTTCTTTCTTTTAACATCTTATATAATGCGATTATTATGCAATATTTAACCACTCTAATAAAATAATTAAGCTAAGATTAATGTACTACGTGTAACTGAGGGATAGGACAGATCGCTGCGACATATCAACATATTGTTGATTATCGTAAAATGTTTGTATAGGCACATCTATCACCCATAAACCTGGTTGTAAGTCGCCTTAAGGGAAAACTCGTTATGCTTATAATATCAGAGCTGTTCAGTTGAACCAAGTTTTTTGGCTTAAGTGAGAGTATAGCCTCTACCACAATCATAATCGCACCGAGTAATATATTGTCCTCAGTCGCAACATTGCGGTGGAGGGGATTCCAAATCCCTGGGAGAAAGCAGTACACAATTTTACTCCCTTGCCACTATATGTCGTAATACACTTTAGCAAATATCTACTATATTTTAGTACAATATATATAATGAATTATGTATATATATATATATTCTCATATATAATCAACATATTTATATTAATATAGTAATTAATATAATATAGTTATATATATTATATATATGACTATGAAAGTATAATTATAGCTTGGCGAGTCTCGAACGAGAAAGAGAAAGAGTGACGCACATGAAGTGAGGAGTGAATAGCGTTGGTTTCAGATAAGGGTTATGGTTGTGCCACCCTGGGCCATGGGATGAACCTCCTACATGACAGATGCCATAGTAGGGTCCGTTGCGGTTCCGTGAAGCTCTTGATTATAATGGATTTTCTGACTGTCACGACGACTGCTACACACTAATTAATAGGATACAGAGGGTATCCCCAGTAGATGGTGGTAATAAGGCTTTCTTTTCGGACTGTCATATATAATCTTATTTACTACTTTTCTGTTTCCTGAGATATAAGGTTGAATGTATGTAAGTGGACACCTTCGTATATTCTCCAGTTCTTTGAGATGTGAGAATGGTGGAGTGAATTATTAATAGTATATATATAATATGAATGAGAGATCTATGGTATATATATATTTAAATATATATATATATTATTATCTATATAGTATTATATAAATAATAAATTTAATTACTATATAACTGTTCCTAGTAGTACTTGAGTATACCTGAATCTAAAGTTCTCAATTCCTGACTAAGGAAAGTAACATAGTAAATATATAATATATATATATATATAACCTAATATTAATATATTACCTAATAAAGTAATTACTTCTCGCCGGAAATAGAATTGTTCTGACTGCGAATTTATTTTCAAGAAAGACTCCAGAATTTCGGGTCCATTAACCCGTGCCTAACAAAAATTTTAAAAAAATAAACATTCTTATACAAGAAAAATCAAAATAAATACAATAAAAAAATAAAATTCTCTAGGAACACTTTTTACTAAAGCTATCTTAAATGTTTTAAATATAAAAGTATTACAGTTTAACGATAAATGAAATTACAAAAACAAAATCTCCCATTTAAAAATAAATTTTCCATATATGAAAGGAAATAGAATGGATTAACTGTAATAAAGTACATTGCCAAAATTAAGTTAATCCTTACCATTACATTGAACACTTTTTTTTCCTCTCCAAATTATTCTGATCATAAAATCCATTAAAAAAAAAAATCGGAATTTTAACCAAAGCAATTTACAGTTAGACAACAAAAAATATTGAACGAAATAAAAAAAATCCCTCGTATATAGAAATTAATTTACAAAGCGACGTTTCAGAGCAAAATTGAAGCAGGTTACAAATTTTTCCATCTCTAAATTATGATCTCCTTTAAAATATTATCCTAATTATTTTGAACAGTTCCAATACTCAAATGTTAACAATAAGCCTTAAACTTCCAAAAAATTAAAAAAAAAAAAGAAAATTTTAATGATAATGAAAATCCCATTAAAAAAATGGAAGCTAACTAGTAACTTTAGTTTGGGAGCACACTCCTTAAAAATATTCTAATGTTTATGATGATTTTAAAATTTGCAAATTGGTATTACATTCAACAAATCTAGAAGTTTTACACAAAAGATTTAAACAACAAGAACTCCTATTATATTTTAAAAAATGAAAGAAATAAAAAATATTACCCATTCAAAAACTAGATTTACAAAACGATGTTTATTTTGAGCATACTTCTTGAAATTAATATTATTTTCTTTTTTTTTAAACGCAGTAGGTTATAAATAATTAAAATTTAAGGCACCGGATTTAAAATTCCAAAAAATTTAATTTACTCAAACCGCAACTTTGTATTAACTTTGTTAAATAAGCAAAATAAGTAGAAGTCAAAAATTAAATTTATTAAAAAAATTAATTTGCTACTGAAGTAACCTATTCTGAATAACTTTTTTTTCTGAAATGAAAACCTATCGGTCTTTTGTTTCAAAACATGAATCTTTCAGAAAGAGGAAAAACTTATTATAAAATTCAAATGAAACCAACTAAGTTATAAAAGTTTAAAACTACTACTAGGTAGGTATCTGATACTTAATTCAATTCAATTCAAACAATTTATTCAAAACATAGAAAATACAATTTAGTTATAATAACAAAGATGACATAAATTTTTATATTATATTTCAATACATCAATCAATTATTACAATAACCAAAATTAATTTCCCTAGTATGTGAAATGGGTCTACTAATTGCAACACAGTATTGTGTCCTTTGAAAAACCCGAAATACATTTAATAATAATGAGCTTAAAAATAATTAAAACCATAATAATAATAATAATAATAATATGAATAATATAATAATAATAATAATAATAATAAGAAAATAATAATAATAATTAATAATAATAATAAAAATAGTAATAATAACTAATAATAATATTCTAAATAATAATAATAATATTAAAATAAAACAAGATAAATTAATCAATAATAATAATAATAATAATAATAATAATAATAATAATAATAATAATAATAATAATAATAATAATAATAATAATAATAATAATAATAATAATAATAATAAATAATAATTTAAAAAAAATAATAATAATAATAATAAAATAATAAAATAATAATAATTAATTAATAATAAATAATAATAATTAATTTAATAATAATACATAATTATAATTAAAATAATTTTTAATTTAAAAATAAACATATAATTGTAAAACAAGTTATGTTACTAGTAACATAATCAATACAGTCATTACCAAAACAATTGACAACCACAACTTTAATGCTGTTTCAAATCCAAATAATGATAATTGTATAAAAACGATGGCATCAATCATAACAGTAGTGACAGTAATATCTGTACGAACGAAATTAATAATAACACCACTACCACCATTACTAATAATATCACCACTACTACTACTAACAACAATAATAATAATAATAAAAAAAAATAAAAAAAAAAAAAATAAAAAAAAAAAAAAAAAAAAAAAAAAAAAAAAAAAAAAAAAAAAAAAAAAAAAAAAAAAAAAAAAAAAAATAAAAAAAAAAAAAAAAAAAAAAAAAAAAAAAAAAAAAAAAAAAAAAAAAAAAAAAAAAAAAAAAAAAAAAAAAAAAAAAAAAAAAAAATAAAAAAAAAAAAAAAAAAAAAAAAAAAAAAAAAAAAAAAAAAAAAAAAAAAAAAAAAAAAAAAAAAAAAAAAAAAAAAAAAAAAAAAAAAAAAAGATGTTGTTTAAAAAAAAAAAAAAAAAAAAAAAAAAAAAAAAAAAAAAAAAAAAAAAAAAAAAAAAAAAACATAAAAAAAAAAAAAAAAAAAAAAAAAAAAAAAAAAAAGAAAAAAAAAAATAAAAAAATTAATAATTAATAATTAATAATTAATAATTAATAATATAAATAATAATTAACAAAAAATACCCATGAAAATAATAATCAATAGCATGTAAGCTTTATATAACATTTTATTAACGAATGATTAATAATAATAATTAATAATAATAAAATAATAATGATAATTAATACTAAATTAATAAATAAAAGAATAATAATATAGTAATTATATAATAATAATATAATATAATAAGAGAATAATAATAATTAAATAATAAAATAATAAAATAATAATAATTAAAAATAATAAGTAATTAAATAATATTTATAATAAATAATAATAAAATAATAATAATAATAATAATAATAATAATAATAATAATAATAATAATAATAATAATAATAATTAATAATAATAATAATAATTATATATAACAAATGATATAAGTAAATAGCTTTATTTTATAATAATAACAATAATAATAATAATAAAATAATAATAATATTCATAATAGTCTTTATTTAAAGTAAATTAAATAACATTGGTTAACAAGTGAGCAAATAAAATTATTACTTATAAGTGTTATTAAAAATAATTAAAAAGATTAAGAATTAATCGTAATAATAAGAATATTAATAATAATAATAATTAATAATAAATAATAAATAATATTTAACAATAATAATAATAAAAATTACAACAAAATAATTACAACCGATATTACCATTGACAACCAAATTACAATAATTACAATCACAATTATACAACCAATAATAATAAGAATCAATAATAATAATAATTAATTGATAATAATAATTAGAATGCTAATGGATATGAAATTGATAATGATAATGATTAATAATTAATTAATAATAATTTAATAATAAAATAATTAATAATCAATAATAATAATAATTAATAATATATTAATATAATTAAATAATAATAATAATAATATTAGGTAGTAGCTAGATGTTTACGTCAAGATAAAATCGCTGAGTTAGTTATTTTAATTAAATATTTATTTAGATAATACGTTTTTTAATTTTTTAGTAAAAGATTTGTTAGAGTTTTCGGTTTTGATGTCTTGTGGCATTGAGTTGTAGAGTTTAGCTGCTTTGTAGCTGACGCTTTGAGTGGCTTTTTTTAGTCTACAGAGGGGAGGGTTTATGTAAGTATTATTTCTTTGGATTTTTTTGATTTGCTTCGCGCCTTGCTTGGTTTGAATGAAAATTTGCTAGCAAGAAGTCGCATGCATTGTTATGGATAATTTTATGTATCTCTTTCAGGAGTGATTTATTTAGCAAGTCTTTAAACTGCAGTATCTTTAGGTTTGAATAATGGTTGTGTATGGCTGTAAAGTCTCTTGTATTGCTAATGAGGCGATTAAATCGCTTTTGAGATTACAATTACAGGTTGTATTACTGAGTTACTTGGGGTACCGTAGATAGGAAGACGAGATAAAGTAGTGGGGGTGTATTAGTGGCATGTAGTTATAATTTCCGTAAGAATGGACAAAGAGGTACAATGATTTTTTAATTTTACTTAGCATATACATTGTATCTCGATGTCTGCTAACTAGGTTGTAATATGTTCTCTTAAATTGTCAGTTCTATCATCGGCATTGTCTATCCCAGTATCTTTAGCATTTTGTAGCCCCTATTCAGCTCTACATTGTTAATTTATATTAACATGTTAATTGGTTTGTTGCTAAAAATAATGTAAGCATGTTATTTTAAATTTAAGGCGATAGCTTAATTTGATCTATCATTTATTATTTTTGTTACGATGTCGTCTACTGCTTTAGCGAGTAGGATTACTCGGCATCTTTGTTCATATTAATCATGGAGGTATCGTTCAGCAATGAGGACTGAAAAAGCGTCATGAGGAGTTGAACAAGATCATTTGTATATTAAGAGTAAATAGAAACGGTCCAAGAATTGAGCCCTGGGGGTACGCCGGTTGATGTTTGAAGTTTGACTGAATTAGTTTCATTTAGTTTTACGTTATTGAAGATCTCCTCCGTTTAAGTAGCTTTTAAACCATGTGTAAAGTTGTTCCCTCAAAGCCCATTATTGTTCATTTTTACTTAGTTAGTATGGTCATGATGCAAAATCATTGTCAAAAGCTTCTTGTGAAATCTAATAATAATTAAGCACGGGCCCAGGATTCTTGATTTTCTATATTTCAATGTTAAAGTTTTTCGGTCTAAGCAAATGAGGGGGATCAGCAGTTCAGTGCAGCGTCCTTTTCTAAAATCCCAAAATTCGTGGAATCACTGAGAAATGTCTGTTTGATTATAAAATATTCTGTAACTGATTGCAAAACTAATTTCTACCAGAATATATTTTACTATCCGTGGTATTGTGAATAGGCCTATTCGGATCTGTAATTTTTTCTCAGCAATGTTCTCCTTTTTAGGTATAGGGATCACTCTTTGCTGTCTTGAAAATATTTGGGAAAAGTATTCCTGTCAAAAAATGATTTCACTTGAACAATGTTTAAAAGGAGGTGGCTATTATTTAGTCGGCAACGAGTATTGAAGATGTGGATTGGTGGAGGGAATTGAAAACACTCACATTTTTTCGTATTTTCCAAATCCGGCGACTCTCCACCTTAACCATCTTACCTCCGAGCACGCAGTCATGCGAATAAGAGAAAAATTATAGAGAACTCGATCGTCTGGCAAGAAAAGTTCTCGCTATATGCTACATTGGACATAAGGGGGTTTATCCTTCACAGGATAGTTAGCCTTTACCGAGAAACGTTACGAAATATTCGTTTCTAGCTCGGTCTGCGATCTTACTTATTAGTCTTCGGGTTAAGGAAACTGATCTCGTTTTTACAATTCAGTTCTTTTAATACATTGTGAGTTTTTCTTGTATTGTTGGCATTAATTATTGATTAAACCCAAGTGGCCTTCGAGTCTTTGTTTCAATCCTGGAATTTGTTAGAGTAGTATTTTCTCTTTGCTTTCTTAAGAACTGCCTTTAATTGTTTATCATATGTGTTATACACTTGGAATCGGGTATATTTGTTTTTATCAGTTTTCGTAGAGTTTATGTTTTTTGCGTTGATAGAGTTTACGCAGAGCTAGTAGTAGCCCATGGGTTCGTGAAATCCTTTTAGCCACCAAGTTTTTTCGTTTATAATACGGAATGATTCGTGGGCGTAACATCTTATCTTAATATGTTTACGAACGAGTTGAATTTTTCGTCGATGCCAATATTCTCGCTGCTATGTGAATGAACAAAGTCACATTCATTTCATTTGCTGTTTAATGTATTTCAGCCTTTGATATTCACCATCTAGTCTGTAATTTATGGTGGTGAAATTTTGAGTCTTTACTGATAGCCAATTTTGAAAGGAGCACTGGAAAAGTGATCGGACATTCGACTTTTTATTACGAACGTTTAACGTTCCAGTTAGGTTCCCCAGATGAATGATCTATTAAAGACGGGACATCTGATTTTCGACGTTGTTTGGGACGTTTTAGGTAGCCGTTATGTAAATTGACGGAAACCATTATAACATCGTAAGTTTTGAGAGGAAGGAGGGTTTTTTGACATCAATCCCCACCGCACGTGCCTTGCCCGATTAGCAATGTCTCGTTGGGAAGAGTTCAATGTTACAAATCACCCGCAATTATACTTTAGAGTTAAGAAAGTGTGGTTTTGATAATGTTTTTTGAGAGATTTATGAAACTCGGTTTTAGATGAAATTTGGGGTCGATAGACTCCCATTATAATTAGTTCATTCGATTTTATTTTTACGCGAGTTGCTAGTGCCTCTATGTGTGAGTTGACAAGTGAAATTATGACTTCATTGGATGTATAGATGCCATTTTTTAAGTAAAGATGAAACTCCCCCCACCCCGTTTTTGTTTTAGATCGAAAATGCACTGTGTTTTCAGTAGATCCTGGATCGGATATAACCCGTTTGTTGTTCATTCAGAAATGTTTTCGGTTTACTATCGCGGTCAATTATCGATATGTTTGGGTTAACTTCAAGATAGTTCCAGAAAAAGTATCTGTGATGTGTGTTTAAAGGCTTCTGATGCTGCAAGTGGTGAGAGAACGAGCAGAAGTGCGCTCAGTGTACAGGTCTGTCTGTTTGATGTTTCAAATATGTTCCGGATAAAGATATATCAGAGGCCTACTGGAATAAGTTTGAAAGTGAAACATCAGAGTTGCTTTCTATTGAAACATCGTATACTCCGCCTTTTAGCAAATTTAAATAATGAATTAATCAATTATGAGAATTAGTATTATAACGTACAAAATATTCGGTAATAATTGTAGAACTGTTAGTTTTAACTGCTCTATCAGAGGTTGTGTTAGAAGTAATAGAAATTGTGATATTTATGATTAAGATAGTTGTATATAATAATACGATTTATGATTTAATAATAATAATACAGAATCAATAATAATAATAATAATAATAATAATATAATAATATCAATATAATTAATAATTATTAATGAATAAAATTAATTAGCAAAATAAGCATTTTATAAAGATGATAAAAATGATGATTAAAATAATACAAATAATAATAATAATAATAATAATAATAATAATAATAATAATAATAATAATAATAATAATAATAATAATAATAATAATAATAATAATAATAATAATAATAATAATAATAATAATAATAATATTTAAATACTTTATAGTGATTATTGAAATTGATAGGCAAAGTATTTGTTAATAGATTAACAGATTAACAGATAGATATGCCCCAAAGTGGTAATTCAATATCAAGGTGCCGTATTTTAACAAAAGATACAAACCCGTTAATTAATGATAATGAAGGTTTCATATGGGTCGATAGCGAGATTTCAACCTTTATGGGATTCATCACAACTAAATGTCCCGCTATTTAATGATAATTACCATAGATGAATAGAAGGTAATTTAGGTAGCATAAAACGAATAGCGTAAATAGGTTCGATATCTTAGGAGATGATTAGATCCAATAATCTAGATTGATAGGTCAGGATTGATAGGTAGATCTATAGATAGCTAGATATGGTGTAACAGATAGATAGATAGATAGATAGATAGATAGATAGATAGATAGATAGATAGATAGATAGATAGATAGATAGATAGATAGATAGATAGATAGATAGATAGATAGATAGAGAGGTAAAATTGAGGAGAGTAAGACGAGACGAGAGAGAGAGAGAGAGATTATCATAATGATAGTCATAACATCAAATTCCAATGAAGATAAATGTTAGTTGTTGCTAATGGAGTATAATAATAATTAATAATAATTAATAATAATAATAATAATAATAATAATAATAATAATAATATTATAATAATTAATAATAATAATAATAATAATAATAATAATAATTAATTAAAATAATATAATAATTAAATAATAATAATTAATAATAATAATAATACATAATAATAAAATAAACCTCATAGAATATATATTCAAAATAAATATAATAATTCTAGGTCAGTATCCACCATTTAAATTATAAATAACAATATTAAATAATTTAATTATTAATATAATTAAATTATAATAGCGATAGCGACCCGAAGGAATTTGAATTATGAATTACCATATAACAAATATCACTATTTTTAATCCATAGGGGGAATAGTTGCGTTTCCAAGAGGTACTTTCTAGGTTCTGATCTCATCTTTTTATTTTTATTAAAATCGACCATCTGGTATTGCGCTTTATAAGGGAAGATTAGCCATTTTTAATCTGAAGCAGGTTTTATGAGTTGTGGATGTCCTTTTTAATAGTTAAAGCTTTATAAAGTTAATTTTTTCTTTTTGCGGATGTAAGGATTCGTTAGGAAAAAAATTTTCGACCTTCCACACAACCACATGCTTTGAATAAGGTTTGATTTTAGGTTCTCCAACATTGATTCTGAAAAACGTATAGAGCGTTATTCCCTATGCCATTTCCACTTTTTTACCAAGATGCACACCCAACTAAACTCCACCTGCGAAGCACTCTCGAAATTTACTTCCACCGAGATATTTACTCCAATCTTTAATTTTAAGTTTTTCTGTGAAATGGTCATTAATGGGACTGTGTCCTTTCACAATCTTCATCATAATCATACTTCCTTCTCGGAATATCAGCAACCGCATTCACCACCTAACAACAGAATACACTAACACAATTCACGTTACCCCGATCGAAACCTTTCAAGATCCAGTTCACAATGCCTGACTTGGAAGCTTGCATACACCTTCATGAACTCACCCCTGCTTTCAAACCATTAATACAACATCTCTCATGTCTAAAAAAAAACCTGAGTGCTCATATAATACTTGAATCAACCAAAATAATGACGAAATTCTGCTCCGACAACATCAACCATGTTGCTTAATGTAGAGTGGACATGCTATGTAGTACACACTCTGAAGACTACAACTCAACATTATTAAATACAAGATTCAACACTATAAAGTTAGTTTAACATTTCAGCCAACCTATGACCTTCATATACACATCTACGTTAACATTTCCCGTATTAATACGACTACCTATCCTCGCTTCGTTCTACAAATCCTCACTCTTTCATTAAAATTCAGTATCACAACAAAAGTAAGTTTCAATTCAAGATATTTCATTTGTGTCAACAACACGGTTAATTAACGGCGAAAAAGCAGCAATCCAGCAGTTTAGTTTGGGAGATTTGGCATCTTGTTTGGTGAGAAAGTAGTCGGGAGGGGTTAGGGACAATTTAAAAAGCAACGTTTTCCTGCCCCCGTGTTCAAGTAGCTCTCAAAAGCAGAGATTTGGCATTCTTTCATCCCCTATTGCCCGAGGTCTTGCCATTTTTGTTATTTTTTCTGTGCTATTTTGTTGGTTTATTGCTCGTGTTTTGTTTTTATTATATTGTTATGTTATTTGAAGCTGGTTTTATTGTTTAACATTGTATTTGTTCTTGTTGTTTGATTGTGCTGTTGTTATCAGAGCTGTTGACTCTTATTATTATTTATTTTCTTCCTGTTGCCGTTGTTATTGAAACAGGTTTTGAAATCCTGGCTTCTGAGTGTGCGCCATGATAGATGCTTGTAGGCTTATTTGTAGCTTTTGTTATTTCACCACTATTAGCTATTACTAATCTTTGATACAGCACTGTTGGTTCGTAATTTAAATGCACTTTATTATTGGTGGCACTTAAGACTTCACTTAGCACATGTTTAATAAACGACAACAACACATGAGAGATTAGAAACCACGTCTTCAACTCCACTGCGGTTGGCTTAATAATGATTTTCAAAGGTAACTTATGAAAGAAAAAAATGAGCCCAAACATTATCCAAAATCATTTTGAAAACAGTTTCAAATACCTAAATGTAAACAGATAAGATCTCTCTT
>JABUQX010015994.1:0-28456 GCA_015478945.1 Trachelipus rathkii | reverse complement strand
ATATATATATATATATATATATATATATATATATATATATATATATATATATATATATATATATATATATATATATATATATATATAGTGCATATTTACGCATCGTTTTAAAATAATCTAGACTATGTAATAAGGGAAGGAAAAAAGAGAGAGAGAGAGACAGAGAGTTCTGAGTCAGCCGATGGACACAAAGGCCTACTTCATTTATCACAATTTTTCTCTTAAATACACAAGCGAGTCCGACTCTCTCTCTCTCTCTCTCTCTCTCTCTCTCTCCTCTCTCTCTCTCTCTCTCTCTCTCTCTCTCTCTCTCGTGCAGTTCAATGATCTTTTCGCCAAGGCTTATAACTATTTAATTAAATATAATAAAATCCAGAATGAAATGAAGCTATTCGTAAGTATTTGATTATATACCAGTTCAATGTCAAAGAAAATTATAAAGAAGAATAATTGGGTAGTATGAGTCTTAGAACCTCCTATGTCGCCACGCCACTAATTTATATATATATATATATATATATATATATATATATATATATGTATATATGTGTATATATATATATATATATATATATATATATATATATATATATATATATATATATATATATATTTATATATATATATATATATATATATATATATATATATATATATATATATATATATATATATATATATATATATATATATATATATATATATATATATATATATATATATATATGTAACACGGTGTACATGATATGTGTAAAAATTGTGTTTCATTTATTTGATTATGCAGTAAAGATCCCATATTGCTCTTGCAATGTCCCTTTTTCCCCTATGCATAACTTGTATACCGCGATAGCCCATGCCAAACTTCATGTATATATATATATATATATATATATATATATATATATATATATATATATATATATATATATATATATATATATATATATATAGTATAATGTTTATATGAGGAATGTATAAAGCTTCTTTATAATAAGCACCAATGAAAATTGTTTTGCGTGAGCAATACTTTAAAACTGAATAATCATTGGTGGTTGCTATAACTGCTTTAATATTATTATTATTATTATTATTATTATTATTATTATTATTATTATTATTATTATTATTATTATTATTATTATTATTATTATTATTATTATTATTATTATTATTATTATTATTATTATTATTATTATTATTATTATTATTTATTATTATTATTATGATTATATTATTATTATTATTATTATTATTATTATTATTATTATTATTATTATTATTATTATTATTATTATTATTATTATTATTATTTGTTATTGTTATTTTTTTTAAAAATTGAACTGCGTGTTATTATATATATATATATATATATATATATATATATATAAATTCTATTTTTATATATATATATATATATATATATATATATATATATATATATATATATATATATATATATATATATATATATATATATATATATATATATATATTGTTTTAATATATTAAATAGTATAAAATAAATTTTATTTCTTAAAATTTAAGATAAATGAAATATTTTGTATAATAGTGTGGAGCGCAAAAACCTCGATTGTAATTAGTTTTTTTTATTCTGACGGGAAGAAAGATTGTACTTAAGGTAAATATTGAAATGTCTTAAGAAATACCAACCTGCCCTCTCTTCAGATCGCCGTCGCCTATATACTTTCTTTCATTAATTAATTAATGTATATATCATTGGCCTTACTGTTTTTATGTGTTTTAATTGGCTAATTAATTGTAACCTATGCTACTCTGGCTGGTATAAAACCTTAGGAGGAACATATTTCAAGAACTTTTCCGCTTTTATTGCTGTTGGCCGATGGTGTGTTTAGTTGGTTGGTACGTGCCACATATTTTTCGATCAATTTTATTTATATGTTAGTGATCTATTTTCGCATGCAGGAGTGCATTGTTTTGTGATTTATTGCAAAAGTAAATTTATTTATTTATTTTAAATTAATATGGTGATATAAATTTTCAAGGTAGTGATATTGTTCTAATATTTTTTTCAATGGTTAATGTAATCAGGTTTGTGCTTCTCAATGAAATTGTGATTATAATATATTTCTTATGTCCATAAATTTTCAAAGAGTGTCGTCTGCGTTTATATATTTATAAGGATTGTTGCAGTCGATATTGTTGCCATGTGTCGCCTGCAGGTAAGCTTTTATTTATTATAAATAAATTTTCTCAAGTTTCGAAGTCAATATATTTTTGTAATAAATATAAAGCATTTGAAAGTTCATTATTTATTTTTTAACGTTTGTTTAATATTTTAATGTTCGTTATTTGTCTTCAACAAAAGATATTTTAATTATAATTAGGCAACTTTTGCATTGAAATACAGTTGTAGACGCATCAGCTGATTCTACACTAATTGTTCACATTAACAAACAGACACCTTTAGTAAATTTAGATTTGAAAAAATTTTCAAGTTAAATATTAAGATTGTAATTAATATCGCTCAGTCCATACATTTTTATTAATATATTTTAAATCATTTATATACATTTTTACGCATATATGTTTACATATTTCTATATACCTATATATGTTCGAGGATGTATATAAATTTAATATTAGTATTTTTGTAAGTTTATATGTGGTTGTATATATACATTCATGCGCATGTAAATGTATACCAAGCCTATGCATATATATGTTCACTGATGTATATTACATTAACATTTTAAAGTATAAAATAATAACATCAGGTGCTGCAGCATTACACATGCAATGCGTATATAAATAAATATCTTCGGACATTTATCTATATATTCACGGATGTGCAAGGCTTATTTCTTTCTGTAAAAGGCAGTACATATTTCATATTTTTTATTATTATTAAAGTATTCTTAAAGTTATCCCAGTGGGTTTTCTCATTGTTTCCAAGAGTAGTTTGTTTACTTATTTATTCAAATATTCAGTCAATTAATATATTAGGTCTTAAAGACGTAGATTTCATGATCAGAGCATTGATCATCATCACAGGTAAATTCATTGATAACGAGTATTGTTGACGGGCTGGTTCTAATATAAAACAAAAGAACCCGTTCGACCGTTGTATTACTTGAATGATCTCAGGGAGATACGTTGGTAAGTTTTGAATTTATGATTGCATTGCAATACGCACAGGCCGATAGCTTATTCAACAGGAGGCCTGGATACTGTTACAATACAGGTTTGAGAATCTAATAAGGTGTTAGTTGATTGGATTGTCACGGGGGCCTGGCCAAAGGATTTGTTTATACGTTGGAAGAGTAAGTTTATGACATATAATTTAATATCTTTTCAACCAATTATTACAATATATATACAGCATATATAGTATATATACATATATATATATATATATATATATATATATATATATATTATATATATATATATTATTATTATTATATATTATATTATTATTATATATATATTATATATATATTATATTTTTTATATATAGGTATATATATATATATATTATATATATATATATATTATTATATTATTATTATTATATATATATTTAAATATTATATATATATATATATATATTATTATTGTTATATATATATATATATATATATATATATATATATATATATATATATATATATAACATATAAATATATATATATATATATATATATATATATATATATATATATATATATATATATATTTATAAATATTTATTTTATTTATATTTTTTTTTTTATAACTAAATATATATATATACAGTCTATATATATATATATATATATATATATATATATATATATATATTCGCAAATATTAATTTGATTAATATTTTTTCTTGCATTAGGGAGGAACTAAATTTAGAAATTTAATAATATTCAAATGAAGCAAATAGGACTATAAATGCATAAATGAAAGGATTAAAAAATATACGAATGTAAAAATGTTGGATTTTTTTTATGTATTTTTAGGACCAATTTTTATTTTATACATATTAATAGATATGAAATTTAAATGTTTATTATGATTATTTTATTATTATTATTATTATTATTATTATTATTATTATTATTATTATTATTATTATTATTATTATTATTATTATTATTATTATTATTATTATTATTATTATTACTTATAACTTTACATTTGAAGACGAAACTGTTGTCAGCTGACTGTATTCCCGCGAAAGCTCCTTCATCTCTCGCGAGTCGAATCAAATCAAGAAAAGATGTTTTTGGCGCCAAATCGACCCATCTATGTATTATGACGTCATCATCTGAATTGAGGAGAACCAAAAACGCTTTAGGTAGTCCGTTTGGTGTTTCAATGTTTGCAGCCTTCTTATATATATATATATATATATATATATATATATATATATATATATATATATATATATATATATATATATATATATATATATATATATATATATATTAAAATAACCCAAAAATAATTTTTAAAAATTGTCTACCGCTTTCGGACAGAAGTCCCTTCAGCCCAAAAGAAAGTTTAAAAGGTAAAGAAATTAAAAAGGGGAAGAGACTAGCAAAATCCAATCAATTAAAATCAACTAGTCTTAATTGATCCATTTGGAGCTGGTTCCCCTTTTTAGCTCTTTAATTTCTTTTACCTTATATATATATATATATATATATATATATATATATATATATATATATATATATATATATATATATATATATATATATATATAAATATATATATATATATATATATATATATATATATATATATATAAATATATATATATATATATATATATATATATATATATATATATATATATATATATTTTTTTTTATATATATATATATATATATATATATATATATATATATATATAAGTGATTCATAAAGAATGTTATGAAGCCTAGAAGGCATGAATGAGTAACATTGCTAATATTGAGAATTTGTCATGAAGGAAACAGCAACTGATCCATGAAAAGCTTCCTGAACAATCTAGCTAAAGAATGTATAAGCATGGATGGCGATAAATAAGGACAAAACAGCAACAATGGGGAGGAAGAGGTTATTTAACGATGAATGAATACGTTAAGATAGTTATCAAAAGCCGATAGACAAGAGATCTCGAATATCCGCTAAAGTGAAGAACCACAAATTTTGAAGAAGAAGTAGAAACTGCTATCATTATAATGAAAACCGATAATGAGGATGGAATTGCAGTAGAATGCTTGAAATTTGAGTAAATCGCAATTGAGAATATAATAACTACAACAAATGGAGAATGAAACAGCAAATGCAGAGTCAGAATTCTTTGGACATCGCCTCTAGGACTAGCAACCACTTAGAAAGAATGAAAGGCTGTGTGCAAATTATTTATTAATAACATTATAGATACGCAGATGATCTTATATTGTGGCAGAGTCTATTGTCCCATGATGTGCTATCTGAAAAGCCTTAAAAATTAATTAAACAAAAAATTGAATTAGTATTTGCTAGAAAGAAACATTGGCTTAGCTAAGGAAATTTTCTGTGGATATCCTTGGTCCCTTTATCTAATAATTTGAGTAATCCTGTTATGATTTTTTATTTGGAGGAGTTATTCCCCTTGGTAAACTCCAAAGTTACTCATATATATATATATATATATATATATATATATATATATATATATATATATATATATTATTGTATATTATATATATTATATTATATAGTTACATATATATATATATATATTATATATATATATATATATATATATATATATATATATATATATATATATATATATATATACATATATATATATATATATATATATATATATATATATATATATATATATATATATATATATATATATATATATATATATATATATATATATATATATATATATATATATATATATATATATATATATATATATATATATATATATATATATATATATATAATAACAGTACAAATAATGTTAATGACAAGAAAATAATTTTTTACAGAACATTTACCGTTTTCAAATTAGAATTTGAGATGTACTTTGCAAGTTTTGTGACGTCATTGGAATAAACCTTGCCTGAGGCTCCTCGTATTCAATTCCTACCGGATAGAATTTGCTCACTTTTAATATATTGGGTCCCGAGTCTTGCTGCAAAAATTACAGGCTCTGCTTCGAAAAACTTCTTGAATCACGATATCTAGTTTGTAATCTGTTATATTTAAACATGTGGTGGATTGAATCGCTAGGTTCGCGAGAAGAGAAGAAGCTGAGCGGTATAGGTTGAGGATGAAAGATTTTGAGCACGTGGGTTCGGGTTATGATGGGCGTTAGAGTACAACCGAGCATGGTTGAGTATTAGGAATAGGGTGATAAAGAGATGAAGAAAGAGATTTTGATTGACCAAAGAAGATTGTGTGTGTTTTGGTTCGAAGTGAAGAAGAGCGGAGAAACCCGGTGGTAATGTTTAAGATGGTTTGGACCAGAATCTGGATGCATGTCGCCAGAGAATCGGGAGGAACACGAAGGGTCGGGTTAGAAGCAAGTTTGGACGGACAATGGAGATAGGGAAGAAGAGGGAAGGGGTCTAAATGAAGACCTCTTTTTGAGATGTTATAGGGTAGGGATGGATTGCGAAGAAGTATAAAGTCGAAAATGCTTGAAGAGAGAGGAATAGAGGGCTGTTGGAGGAAGGTAACTGCGGAGTGTTTGTTTGCGAGGAGATATTCAAGAATGGAATTGGTGAGGAGGTGGGGGGTAATGGGGGGGGGGGACGAACGGGCAGTGATGAAGAAAATAATATGCTATTAGGAAATAGCGTGCTACTACCACTGACCCCGCTCTTAAGCGGAATATTTTTTTTGTGTTACTAAATCAAAATATACTAATTAGTTAATTAATATATAATATTTTATCCTTTACTATTTACTAATTTTATTATTTGTATATTTATTTTATTTTACATCACATGTAATAAAAAAAAAGTAGTATAAATTATTAATATAGTATAATACAATAGTTTGAGTGTATATTTAATTTATATAAGAGAATATATATAATGATAATTTAATATTATTATTATAATATTATTATCTAAAGATGTAAAAGATGTGAATTTTGAGAATATATATATAATATATATATATATGATTTTATATTTATTTAGTATATATATAATAGAGTAATATATATAGATAATATAACATGCTTGTGTGAAAAAAAAAAAACGGTGTTTTTTTTTAATTCCTATTTTTTTTTTAAAAAACACCGGTTTTATTTTCTTAAATCAATCATAATAATAAAATTTTTTGTATTTCCTTTCTTTATTTTTATTATATACTCTTTTATTGTTATATTTATAAAGATCTTATTGTATGTCTTTCATTTATGTTTTAAATTGCCAATACCCCTTCTAGGCCTAAATAATTGACTATTAATACGAATTTTATTAACAGTGTATATATCTTATAATATATATAATAATATATATTATATATTAGTATATATATAGTATATATCTATATACGCTTAATAGTATTATTATATATATATGATATAATATACTAATTATATATAGTACTATATTATAAATACCTGAATAATAAGAACCTTGTATTCGATTTCAAAACCAAGTGGTTTTTTTTTTTCTTCTTTTTATAACTATTGGTGTTTTGGATGGGTATCTCGATGTGTTCTCCTAACGCGCTATATAAGTCGATTTTTTAGAGTTGTCGAGAGAGGAAAATCCGTTCGAACGAAATGAGGAATGCGATAATGGTAAGTCGGCCCGTGCATTTCCTGATTCTTGTTGAGTATTTGTCCGAGAGCAGATATCGTTTACTCTATAATAAGTGAAGTGTATTAAAAGTGTAAGTAATCTTTAAACACAAGAGTATTCCATGAGATATATAATGTGATCATAATACTTAACTAGAGTTGGTTTATGACTTTTGTTTACGGGATGGTTAATTGTTGTTACGTAGCAGATGTCCATATCAGAACGCGCCTCGAAGAAAAGTTATGATTGATTTGTGTGGCGTGATATAGAAAAGGACGGATAGTTAAGAAATATGTCGTTGAGGATGTATAATTATAAGAATGTGAGGGTTATTAGGAATGGTATTTATCGAAATTGTATGGATAGGAAATCATTATGTGTATTATGCTAAAATTAAGTTAGTGGGACTGGATGGAGAGGAATGATACGGAAAGAATGGCGGAAAATAAGAGTGAGAAGGTTTAACGTTTGGTGAACAATGGGAATAAGGATAAGTATGTAAGAACGCCGCGAAGTAAATCAGTGAATGTTGAAAATTTTGGAGGAACAGGTTAAAATCTGGAAGCACAAAAATATACCTCAGAAGATAGAAGCGCCAATTGTTAGCGTGCCAAAAAGAAGTATGTGGGTGTGCTAAAGTAGGACGTAAGAATGTTAAGAATGGTTTAGAACAGTGTAATATTGGTGGTAATAATGAAAAGATGTCGGGTTTGATTTTGCCACAGCGTGTTAAAGGTAAGCCAATAAATAATGAAGGCCCCTTGTTGGAAATTATATATTGTTACCTAAAATGCAGAATGGTTATGAAGTTCAATTGTCAAAAGAAAAAAAAGGCTTGCCGTAATTGTTCTCTTACTTAATGGAATCCAAATATGGTGATATGTATGCTCTTTAAAAGATGCCAATACTGACGAAAGAAAAGAAGATTGGTGGTTAAATATTAAATGTATAAACAGTTTAATGTTAAGAAGGAATATGATGTTGAGGAAAATACAAATATTTGTTTAATACAATGGGTATTTACTTTTCTGGATATGGAAAGTCTTGCCGTAAATGTTTTATAGAAATGTTTAAGATATATTTTAGATGAACTTTACAGCTGCTTTTGAAATAAATTGAAACTTTGAAAGAAGAATGGCTCTGCCCGTGAGTGGCGTGAGTGTTCTGTGGAAAGTCGAAAGAAAAATTTGAAACATAACTGATTATAATTTATTGTGCAAATATTAATAGTTGTGGATAGTAATGTGATAGATGACTGTGAGTTGTGTGGTGTGTTTGATGGGTTACGCAAGAGTAGTATATATAGTAATTTATAATTTTGTTGGAATATGATTGTATGATTATTTAGCAATATAGATTGGGGATGTAATGGAGTTCTCAGAAGTTGAGTAATTAGTGATTTGTGAGATAGTGAATTGTGTATGAGAGATCGTCCTGTAAGTCTTATTTAATGTATAAAGATGTTGTGACTGTGGTGTAGTGATAATAGTGTAGATATTCAAGATAACTGAAATATATGCAAGATTTTTATTGAGTTTTGTTTTCTTGAGGAGTATAAAGAACTTGTTTTATTATGTTATATTTATATTACGTTATTATTATGGTTATTGTCTATTATATTTCCAAGGAATTTCAGCAGAAGGCAGGTCAGTATCCCTAATAAGTACCCAATTTATTACCTATAAAGTTCAGGTAAGTGAAAATTATAATGGCTGATTACTGTTAAAATATTAAATTAATTAAATGTAAATATAGCATTTTTTTTATTTAATGAATTCATTTTCTTAATTTTATTATATTATTTTTTATATTGTATTTGGATATTATTAGTTTTTATGATGAGTTAATTAAATGTTACTATTTTATATAATTGGAATAAAGATTTAAATATGCTTTGGTATTGTTTTTGGTTGCTGGATAATGTAATGTTAGTGTGCGAATCTATCTATTCCAGAGTATGATTGTTACTAGTTATAGGACTGAATTATTAATATTTTGGAAATTGTAATTTCTCATAGACAACATAAGTGATTGCTATTTTTGAATAGTGCTTCCAAATCAATCAACAACTGTCAAATTGTGTGTGATACATAAATTCTTTGAATCATTGATATAATTAATATCATATAATTACTGATTAGTAAGAAATATTTGATTGGTTCCGAGTAGGCCATTAAGAATTAAATTGTATTTTTCAGATTTTATGGATTTGAGGCAAACAGGCGTATGTAGATAGGCCATGATAGTATATCCAATAAACGATTGTTCACGATTTTATTATAATTATTAAGTGTAATAAATGCCAATTTATGATTATTATATGTTTGATTAGTTGTGATTATAGGTCTTCTGAAATTGGAATCTAAAAAGGAATATGTGTTATTATTTGGATAATTACGTTAAGTTGTTTGTTATAGGTATGATGTATTGAAGTGTCAATGTGATTGTTATATTATAAAGTGGAAATAATGCTGCTGTGTCAAAAGTTAATTGGAAATTAATATTATTAATTTATAATTACTTTCTAATCTAGTACTAAATAGACGTCATCATCAGTGAGGCAAGTGCGGTTGTGTTATGTTCTCCTTTCGTTTACATTCAATTTGTATATGGATGATGGAAGTTATGAAAGAATTGAAGTGGGATCACTCCGTGAACTCGGATCCAAATTCCAGTGTGCGTTAGAAATTGCATGGAGATGAAATCGTATCGAGTGGTGAATTAGTTCATAAATCATTTCCTCCCTTAAATCCTATTATTTTATTATATTTATTAAGTAAATTATTATTTGGTATTATTATTATTTTATTATTATTAATTATTATTATTATTATTATTTTAATTAATTTTAATATATTAATTATTTTATTTTTGTAGTTGGAATCGTAATCTATGAATACTGATGTTTGATTATTATTAATGTAATTAATAATTTATAATAATTAGTTTTAGTGAGTAGATAATTTATTTGGAACTTAATAGTTTTGAGTTATAAGTAAGGATTATTATAATATGTCTGTTTTTATTTTAATTATTTTATTAATTGTATATATTAATATTATTATTTAATTATTAATTATTAATTATAATTATTATTAGATTTGAAATGTAAAATTTAAGTTTATTAAAGATATTAAGAATATTAATAAGTGTTAATTTAAATGGTTTGTGTTATAGTGAATATGGATCAGTCCTCACAGTGTGAAGGTTATGTTAGATGTTAAGTAATTATCTATATGTTAATCAAATTATTATTGTGGAGCTTTATAATCATAATTTGATTTTTAATAATAAAACAAGCTCATTGAAGTATTAAATAATTTTTATAATTAAATTATTTTTTAGTCATTATCGTTTATTATTATTAATTTAATTAGTTATTATTATTTAGTAAGAGATTAATATGAATAAGTGAATAACGGTGATTATTGTAATTGATTAATGTAATGTATATTAATTTATTAGAAATTAAGTGAGTTAGAATTTTTTCAATTTTATATTCATTTTTTGGGCTTTACAGTGGCGAAATGGCCAAGACTGAGCGATATATTCGGGATCTTTTGATCATGTATTTTTATTTGAATTAAATCACTGTTTAATATGCTGGTATAACATGTATTTAATCCAGGGAATTCAATTTCCCTTCACTAAAAGTTAATTTTTAAGACGTTGTGGTAGTACTTTTGGCCTGTCGTGCTAAGGGTCTTACATGCAGTGCACACGTAATAATTGCCCAATTGAACGTTACTTTCTGAATCACCGGACTTCCTATAGTCTTCTCCGTGATCCTTGGTGTACCTGTGTTGAGTAATGACTTCCGTCCCGTTTGTTGTCGTCATATGCTTATGATATAATAGTGAGTGTACTATGTCGAATTAAGACCGAGTATAAATCAAAATAAGTTCAATTGTGTATCAGATAATGGTAACCCAATCTTAGTGGCTAAAATGCTTAACTAATAAGTAGAATGTGGAGAAGAATTTATATATAAATGAGGATATATATATATATTATTAATAACATAATTTAAGAGTATAGTGTTAATATCTAGCGTTAAGTGATGAATGAATATAATTTATAATTGGGATTTATTCTAATCAATATGATAAGTTTTAATTATTTATATAAAATCATTGTCGAGACAATTTTTTATATGTAACATGTGTGAAAAGGTTATAATAGATATATAAAGGATAGTGAGTTTTGATATAATAGCCAGAATGTTATATTTAGTAATGTCATCACAAGAGTAATGTGTTTTGAAAAATCCGTAAACCTAGTTATGTATATACTTGAGGATATGAATCGTGAAGAATAAAGATTGATAATGATATAATTTGAATTAGTTCATGTATATACATATTAACGATATGTTCTAGAAGGAGAGAAAATTGAAGTCTAGTACAAAAGAGCAAAATAAAAGCTGTGTCAATTAATAGAGAGAATGCGGTAATATGCGTTTTGTTGAGTTGTGATAGGGAGTTATAGGTATTGGTTCTGAGAGATCCACCTAGTAGTATAGTCAAGGGTATTACCATTACACTGAACCGAGTTTACATATTGAGTAGTCCGTCGCGGAATCCCGTAAGAAGCTTATTAGTGGTGAATTTATCTGAATTTGCGGACCGTAATGATCCCTTAGCAAATATATGATGCATCAGCCGCACGAGGCAGGTAAGTTAAGTAGAGAGGTTCTAGGCTAGGGGTCTATTCGTTCTTATTCTGGAGCATCTTTAGCATTCGTCCTCACTTATGTCTCTCGTACTGGCTTTTCTTAATTCCTGAGGTGACTGTACTGCACCTACCACAGTCTGGGAAAATATAAGGCTATAGTATAAAGATATACTGTTGGACTTGAGGATAATATCATAGGTTTACCGCGTAGGATAGTGATAGACTATATTATATAGAGTAGCCGATAAATTCTTCATCAATCATAATTATATCTTAGTAAGGCACGATTACATATATCGATCTCACTACACTGAAATTATGTTATTATATAGAATTATACTATATATAAGTATAGTAGATAGTTATGTTATATACAGAAGTTTTAGTATTATTCTGTAAACGTATAAATAATAGTATCAAGTACCAAGATTAGTAGTTTGAGCCACGATTTTATTTATTACTAATATAAGTATTTTATTAATATAGTCATATATTAGTATATAATAATATATTGGAAAGTAAATTTTCGCAAATTATATTTAAATAAGTATATTTATTAATTATATATATATGTTAATTCGTTTATTATCTTTATAATTGGAGTTGAGAGTAAAGTACTATGTGACCATGTATATATATGCTTATATAAGATAATTAAATTAATAAATTATATTCATATAATATTAATCAATAACGTAGATCTATATCTGATATTGTCCGAAATTAAATAAATGGTGATTGATATGAATTTGCCATCTCATAAGCCAAACTTAATATTAAAAATTCTTATTATAATCCAATTATAGTTACTCTTAATAACTTTCTACATGGTATTGACCATTATTTGAATTGTTAATTGTATTCCTATGACTCGTCTTTTAACAACTACTATTGGGTATTTACTGCTATTTTTAATCTAAATGAGCGCCAAAAAAGACCCTGATGAGCTACTTCTAATGAAAAATAAAGTAATTAAAATATCATATCAATAAATAAAAAAAAAAAAACGAAAAATTTTGGCCATTGGGTTTTTTCTGTTTCTTTTATAAAAAAAACGTTTTTCTTTTTTTTAAAAAAAAAAAGAACGTTTTTTTAAATCCCAACTCTATAATTATTATAAATATATATTATTATTATATAGATATTATTATATAATATTATGTATTATAATTTACATATTTATATATAATATACTTTGTAAAAATTATATAATATTTTGTATAATATAAATATATTATATATATTTAATTGTCTAGTGGCAAAGAATTTCATGAGATTATTTGTTGTTATTACTATATCTAGCCTATGAATGTCTGTTTTCCCTCATCAATGGTGACGATATGTTTGCGACATTTACCTCCACAATAGGAAAGGACGCCATTGTTTGGTGGTTCTCAAGAATCTATCTACAACACTTTCAGTTTATACTATTATCATTTTGTCTTTGGTATATAGAACATGACAGAAATTAAGTACCGTCATGTGCAAGTTTAATAAAGTTGTGAAGAATATAAAGAATTTAATTTTTTTTTTTTTTATAATTCCGTTAAACTCCGATAGGTACAAGAAAGAAAACTAATAACATATATGGAATCAGCGTATAAAAGTTGTATGGAAAATTATCGACGGGGAACACCGGGGGACGTTTTCCATACCCCCGTTAGGGGAAGGGGCGGTGAGCCGCAATGAAACTCCGGCCGGCTCGACCACCCCATATCGAATACCAAAAAGCGAGGTGGGGGGGTTCAATTGAAATGAGACTCCTCCCCGAAGAGAGTGTAACTGAACTGCGTGTAATATTAAGTCCCCTACCCCCGATGACCGTACGCGATCTGTGTCCCGGTCCCCCAGGAGGCCGAGAGACCCCCGAATCTTTGCGTCTTTGCGGTTTACCCTGGGTTTTTTTTGTTGGAGAAAAAAAAAAAACAACGTTCATCGTTTTTCTTCCCCGAACGAGCCCTACATTCATCATAATACGTGCTCCTGTAGGCTCTTTTTGATTCCCTAATCATATTATTGTTCCATCATTTCCAATTTCGTTTGCCTTTGGAGCCCCGAGTTGCATTGGCTGTTATCCTAGTCGTGTTTTAGTGTTTTGTTTGATTTTAATATAAAACAAATATAAAAAAATTCAATGTTTCCATACAAATTTAATAAGCTAGTTATACGCTGATTCCATATATTGTTATCAGTTTTCTTCTATCCCATCTTTATATTTGCGTAAAATTATCATTGGCAGTGCCTGATTGTAAACTTCTTTGAGCTTTTCTACTCAGTATATAGAATAGTAGTATATAAATGATATATAAAATATTATGATAAATAATATATATATATATTATATATATATATAATATATATAAGATAATGTATATTTTCCATAAGTGATCTTAATTAAATTTATTTATATAGTATACATAATATATATATTATAGGCCAGCGTTTAGATTTATGTATAATGTATCTTAAAAACTATTTAATGCTACAGTTTATAAAATAGCGATAAAATATCTTCTACTATGCTAGGTGGTGTAATCTATAGTTCCAATATTGCCGTGGTTGAGAGTAATCTTCGTGAGGTCACCGAACTGAAAATTCCCACCTCTCTGATAAAAAAAAAAAAAAAAATAAAAAAAAAAAAAAAAAAAATTCCGTAAATACCAAAAGTAAATTTCAACACCCTAGCATACGCGAAAAGTAATACATTTTGGACAGTCCAGCTAGACTTTGTATATATTTTTATCCATTTCACAATAGGAAAATGCTAAAAAAATAAAATTAAAAGTAAATTTAAAAGAAATAATTTATTGCTTTCAAGATACAGCTACGTAACTAGGGGCTCTGAGATATACCCGACTTATAGGAACATATAGGGGGGGTAATGAATTTTCCATTGATACCCCGTAGGGATAAAGTGGCGGTAAGGATAACCCCTATACAGTGGACCTCCATATAAATAATACTACAAATAGAGCTGAAGCGGAGTTCCGTAGGGTAATACGTAAGACTCACGTCTTATCCAGTAATGTAATAAGTCAATAGGGGGTGAAGAAAATTAATCTACTATATTATACACGCCGTTAAATAGTTAATCCCATCCGAGGTGTAGTATTACTTATATTATGATTATAAAGTAGTAATTACCGAGAGGACCCGATTTCCTTGCCACAGGGCTGGTATGTATTAACCTCTTGTAGGTTAAGTATAAATTCCTATTACTAGTTAAGGGTAAAAAAATATTATAATAAATATATATAGAAAATATAAATTATTAATACATAATACTATTTTAATATTTATAACGAGTAAATATGTTAAGAAAACCAATAAAAAGGTCATTCTAATAATATATTTATATGGCTACAAATAGATCTAAATATCATTAATTAATACTTAATAAAACTATATATTATTAACAATATAAATTGTTTTATTTTTTTATTTTTTTACATTTTTCCTAATGAGTTAAAATTATTTACCCAGCATATAAAATAAAGCGAGAAGAATAATTACCTAATTAATTAATTGCTTTTATGCTAAATAATTGTAGTTTTTTTTTTTTTTTTTTTTTTATATCATCCTTTTGCACCAAATTCGCTATAATGTTTCAATGCTATAAATTCCCAGCATAAAGTCAATTTTAAATCTTTCACAAATTTTTTAGTAGGAGTACTTATATGGCTAATAATACATATGACGGCTAATCCAGACGCTGTCCTATGTTTTATATAATCAGATATAATATATATTAATATACATTATAATTTATAGATATAATTAAAGAAAATAATTAAAGTGTGTATATATTTGTAATTTTTTTTTCATAATAAGTTACTTATATATAATATTTAATATTATATATTATATATATATATATATATATTAATAATAATATTATAATATTTATGCAAAAAAAAAAATATTTATATATATATATAATAATATATATATATATATATATATATAAATATTAATAAAATATGAGAGAGGAGATATAATGAAATGATGGAGAGAGGAGTGTTTTGTATGTGGTATTGTGATACAATTAAGAGTATTTTGTCACTCTTCGCGAAATATTTGAAATAGGAGAAAGTAGTTCAAAGTGAAGAAAGTAATATATGAGAGAAATAAGATGAGAGAGAGAATGAAGATAGAATAATAAATAATATAATAAGTAAATAGTATAATAAATAATAATAATAATAAGTCATAATAATAGTATATAATAGAGTTAAATGAAAAAGTAAATTGAAAAGATAAAAGATAATTACTAAGATAGCATATATAATAATATTGAAATATGAATAATGAATGAAGGAAAGAAATGAAAATAATAATAATGAAATTGAATAATGAATAAAAATTAATAATAATAAGAAATATTATATAATAGAATAATGAAGTAAATGAGAGAGAAGAATAAATAAGTAATAATAATAGATTGAAATAAATATATAATAAGTTAATAATAATAATAATAGATAAATAATAATAATGAATAAAATAATAGATTAATAGTAATGAAATAAATATTAGATGAGAGATATTGAATAATAATTTTATAAATGCAAATTAAAATAATAAGATAAGATGAAATAATAGAAATAATAATGAAATAATAATAATAATATTAATGAATAATATTTAAATAAGTTAATATTAATATATGAATTTACTCATGGTTGGAAAACTCTGGAGAGCCAATAATAATAATAGAGTAATTAAGAAACTTTAATACGAAATACTAATGATCAAATAAAGGAAATTATAGATAAAGTAAAAAAATCATAAATAGATGAAAATTAAAATAATAGTTTCTCAATAAAGAATAATAATAATATTATGAGAGAATACCTGAAGAGAGATAATAATGAAATTGAATCCCACGTATTCTCCAAGGCAGAGAGAGAGATGGAAGTAATTCCCTGAATCCCAGAGCCTAAATAAGTAGATAATAAGATGAATATAAATTTCACTCGAAGAAAGATAGAATGAAAAGTAAATAAAATAATAATAATAATGAGATAATAATAATAATAAATATAATGAATAATAATGAATATAAAATAATGAAATAACATATAATATAATAATAAACAATAACAATTAACCAATATCAATAATAATAATAATGAAAATAATAATAATAATATGAATGAATAATGAATAATGAAAATGAATTGTGAATAATAATAATTGAAATGAATAATAATAATCGAAATAATAAAAATAATAATATAATAGTATGAGAGGAATCGATGAGATAAATTTAATTTATATAAATATAAGTAGAAGAAGAAGAATGAGAAATAAGAAGATAAAAATTGCTTAAATAGATTTATATAATATATATGATGAGAGAGAATAGTGATGTAATGATTGTAAGGGTGTAAAATAATACACATTCGAAAATAGTGAAGTATTGAAAGATGAAAATTTTGAACTTCTAAAGAATGTATTAATAATAATTCTTAAAGAGAGTTAGATAATTACCAACAAATAAATGCAAATATAAATTCTTTTATTATAATAATAATATAGTACACATTAACACACTTTTTATCAATACTTTTCTAATCTCTGCCTGAAATATAAATATTACCTAATATTTATAAATAATATAAACATTATTTAAATAATATAAAACTAGAAAATAGTTTGTCATTTTTAATGGCCAAAGGGAAGAAATAAAAGTTCTCATCGTAAAATATATCACCAAGTTTCGACGTGTCGCATTAAAATGAAAGTCCGAGTAAACCGTTAGAATGTAAGTCACTCAAATAATTTACTCTTGTTCTATCTGATTAGTTTAATGTATATTATATAAATTTAACAATTCAAAGGTTTCTGAGTCGAATAATTTTGGACAATAATAACATGGCTAATGCAGAATCGTGGCTTCTGTGAAACGCTAAGACTTTATAATTTCAGAATTCGATTTTTTTATTTTTCTTTTCTTGGGAATATATTACCCTCTCCTAAATACTTATCATAATTACTAATCATTATGATATTTAATTATTTTTTCCTTAGATTGAGTCCAGATCTCATTTGTCATCAGAGATGGTTATGATGTATCATCTGTCGTTCTCAACTTTGCCTCTCGCTTTTTCTGTTTTATAGTAAGCTGTACCATTTCTTATACCTATAATTGTGTAAAAGAAAATTATTCGTCGTTGCCCATTTCTTTTCTAGTTTTTCTTCTTGCTAATGACAACATTCTTTTTATATAGTCTTCGAGCATAGCTCTGTCATCTTAAGTATAATTACTGTCTTTTTTTGAATGAGAAGTACTTGCGTCTGCAATATGTAAAGACACATCCAAAATATTTCAACTTTTCTTCCACAAGATAAAACATCTTAATTACATCTACATTGTAGGAGTCATTGCTTTTGCCTTTTGATGTGAGTGTTCTGAAATGTATCTAAGTAATTGTGAATCGAAGAGTATTTCATCCGAACAATTATGCTGGTGGAATTGAGCTGACGTCTTTAGCTCTCAAACCTTAAATTAATTATGGCTTTTGATCTTCTGTTTTATACGAGAGATAGTTTAAGTCAGCTCATCCGAGCGTTATACTCGAATACCCCTCTTCTCATCCTCTTCTCTCCCCAAAGGAGAAGCCGCACCATAATAATACTTCCGATTTTAAGTCTGAGCAATGTTCCTTTTTTTATATAGCTTTCTTTTCAACGTGAGTTTTCTCAGTATGTTACGCGCGTAGCGGAGCCAGACTACCTACAAGTGCGCCTGCCTCCTCTCTCCACTTCTATTGGCAACAGAGAACACCTTCTCTATGCACTCAATGCCTGCAGAGATCTCCCGCGAACACGTAAAGCGTCAACAATCTCCGGGAGCATTGTTCAAGCACAAGCATGGTTCTTCTCAAAGCCTCCTGTCCAATACACTATAGCCCTAGCACTTAAACATCTTAGGGTAAATTGATAAGTGAGTTGAATGTGTTGACTTTTTAACCTTCCTTATCATTACATTTATTTAGCTGCATTTAGAACATTTAAATTAATTTCAACTCCCTGCATTGATTTACCTTGACGTTGTGGGGGGCTCTCTGGACACTGCTTGGGCATGTAGTATATTTATCTTTTCCATGCCTAAAAGCATGTTTTAAGTCCTTTCTCGAATTTATATATCATAGCATGCACTCAGATACATATAAGATATTTTATTTCCGAATGCACAAGCATGTTTTATTAAGAATTAATCTTCCATCTACAATTCAGTAGCTGCCATTCATGAACATTTTAAATAAATTTTTTTATTTCGTCTTCCCATGAACACGCATATGTATTTAAGTTATCGTTTCCGATACATCCCAATAGCTGCATTCAGAACATTAATAACTACTCAATTTTCCATATTCTTCATATTTAGCAACTGTAGTTTTTTCCTATTCTCTTTCTATTTGTTACATCCATAGCTGCACTCAGAACATTTATAACAAATAAAACCTCCACTATAATTTGTATCACAATTAACAGTGTCTTTTAAGTCTCCTTTCCATTAGTTTAAGTCTGCACAATCACATACATTTCAATAACTTGTATATTGATGCCACAAACATGGTGCTATAAGTTCCTTTCAGACTACTAATTTATATAGCGGTTCTAAACAAATACAATAAAATCTAGACTTTCGATGCCACAAAACATATGCGTTTAACGTTTACCTTGTAACTATCACATTACATAGCTCACTCAGACATTTTAAAAATAGGATTTATGATTGTGATTCTTTATTGTATTTGTTTAATTGCATAACTTTCCATCTACAGCCATAGCTGCATTGCAGAAACTACTTTAAACAATTTTTATATTATTTCATGATTAGGCAAGTGATTTTAGATCTCTTTAAATTATATAAGACACCAATATAGCTACACTTTAGTATATCAATTAAACTCAACATATATACATCGTAACACTATAGCCATTGTGCTTATTTCAAGCAATAACGTTTCCGCTCTACAACTTCATAGGCGCATATAGAAACTATTCAGTGAAACCAATTCTGTATATGCTGTGAATACCAAAAATGTAAACCTTTCTAGGTTATTCTTTCACTTATTAACCGATCATAATGTAACAAATGTGCACATTTAAACTTTCTCCTATGTATATTGATTATCCTTTAAATGTGCGTTTCATATCGTCATCATTGCTTTTCCAAAACTAATATTAATATACAGAAAATCCCAGACTGAGATTAATTTTAGAGGACTATCCCTAATCTTTAATGTTTGATCGATAGCGTTACTGACGTTTGAGTTTGCTTCTTGAACTCTTTTTAATGGTTTGATGAAGAGCGTAACTGACGTTTGAGGTTTGCTTCTTGAACTACTTTTCATTTTGTCACCTCCACAACTTTTCTTTCTTCACCAGCATCGCCAAGGAGTGTCTACAAAAAATATATTACTGCAACATAATCTTTATAATAAAATAAATATTACAAGAAACATTATTTCGGAAATTATTTATGAATTAGTAAAGGTTGGCGCCAAGAACCCAGGTTGAACAGTGCCGTGCGTGTGCGTATGATGATTTATATAATAAGTTCGTTTTAGTGCAGTCAGCCACAAAAGCACACTAATTACCTGATCCGGGCATCGCGTTACTCTTTTTGTGGGTGCAGTAGAAGTGCGCAAAATTCGAATTCTCGGCTCACCCAAGACTAATAAAGAAGCATAATAAAATTAATATGATTAAATAAGAAAAATAATAACATATTATAATTATAAATAATTAAAATAATTACTTTCATAATTTTACTTTTAATGTTATAAAACATATATATTAACATTACGCAATACTGAAATCCCAAATTAACGATTGTAATACACAAATAAAAAAATTACCAATAATAAACTATAACCTAAATGATCTAAAGAATTAGTAACGGGAGTATGGTTGATTTGATTGATTTGGTTCGTAATGTGTAACAAAGCGTTTATGGGAGGTAATCCGAAAAGATGTGAGCATGAATGAAGACATTAATTAATGTACACATTAAATATAAGTAATGGGAATAAGGGTGAACTGAGTGAATAAGCCACTAGTTTATCGAGTGAAGTATAGAAGATATATGCTGTAAATATTTGAAATCGGAAGAGTGTGTCGATAATTGAGAAATAATTGAGAAGAAATATAAAATGATCTATAATAACGTATTTTATATGATTAATTATGCTAAAACAGGCGCATGAAAGGATTAAAGTAGGGAACTCTGTAGCAGGTGTTTATTAATATGAATATTTTTTTTTAAATTTGAGAGCTTTTCTAGAAGCGTATGCTGCAGATCTCAACCAACTCTAACTATGATGTTATTGCCTAATGTGTGGAGGTAGGCATCTGAATGTAACCAAAAGTATGTAGGACAATCGTGAAGCATGCGTAATAAAGTAATAAATGTAAGGTCTAGAGTGATTGATTTAAAAAATATAAAGAGCGAGGATAACTAGGATTTGTTATATCTCCTGGTTATTTAATATGTGATATATGGATGTCATGAAATAAAGGAGGTGAGTAGGTGTCATGAGGTATGTTATAAAGATGTGAGAATGAGAAAGAGTGGAGTGATGATCTATAATTTATTATAAGTGATAAAAAGATGTTTTGTAATGTAAAGCTAATCTTAGGAGAGTTTAGAATGAGAGCATTTGTAGAGATTTGCTAGAAGGTGTATGTATAAAATAGAGTGAAGCTAAAGTAAATGTAATTAAGATAATTCTATAGGTACGTGAGTGAGAGTCCCGCGTTATATAGTCATTTAGTAAATGTAAGTCAATTAGGATACAAAGGTATAAGTTTAAATATTAGTGAATATATAGGCTAACATAGTGGATGAAACTTATAATAATACATAGGAACTTTGATGAGACTATGTAGAATGAAAGTTTGTGCAATAGTAAGCATAATAGTTGTGAATTAAATTCCTTTGTAAAATGGTATATTAGGTGTAACGAGGGGACTAAGCCTTCGAGAAGGCTTGGGTTTGTAAATTGAGCCGATAGTTTGTACCGGTTTATATAAGTGGGTACGAGTCAGTGAAACTCTGATGTTATGGAATAAGAGGTATAGAGTCTAAGTACCAATTGTTCTAGAGAACAATCTTAGGCGTGTTGTGGTGTGAGAAGAAGTGTGTTGTGTAAGTAAAGGCGTAAATGAAAGAAAAACCGAGAGTACAAGGAGATGGGTAATGTGCGGTCATATGAAATAATAAAGTATGAATCACTAGTCATGTGTGTTACATTGACAGGTTACTGGTCTGTGTGGAGATCTGAAAAAGTCTGACGATCAGCAAAATAGAATGCTAAACCGCGTAAGTAAAGAATGTGGAGTTTGGCAGCCACCGCAAAAGAACAACTCTGAAAACATACATCTATGTTACCATAAGATCAAATACTTGGCTGAGAAGGATTTCAAAGTGCGTATGCCCTGCGCAGCTGGCCTGGCCTATAGTATTGTCTCCTGCTCTCTCTCTCTCGTCTCTATCTTTTAACTGTTTTGTTAAATCTCCCAATGGTCCCATCAGTCCCTTATATCGCTTTAGCTTTCACTTCCTAAGTTTAAGATTCCTCTTTAAAAAATAAGTTAATGGGATTATCCTCCATTTTAAATTTTTCCCCTGTCACACCCCTTTGGGCATTCCTCCATTGGTGCCTCTACCGCAACTTAGATCTTCAGTTTATTCACCCACACTTCTTTTTCCCCGTAGTGATTGCATAATTGAAAGTTTACAGGCAATATATTAAAAACTGGCATTTTTGTAATGCCTATGAAAGAACTGAAGAGTGTCAAGTCAAATTGTAGCGACCCGCAAACTCTTCGGTTAAACCCCCGCGAGATAAGGTCTGTCACTTCACTTTGGTGTATAATCTCGGGCTCTTGGCGGGTTAAATATAAGTTTCAGTACGGAACGAGGGGTTAAACCGATGACGAGGTTCCCGGAAGGATCTTCGAGGTGCCACATTCACAGCCTTTACCTATACGTGTAGTAAGTCCAAGAAGTTGTACGAGTAGTAGTCTCTGATTTTTGACCAGTTTAGAGGGGGGGAAGACTACCCTTCCCTATTATGAAAGTATGACTGCTATTTTTTCCGTTCCATTCCTGTAAATATTTTAATTTATGTTTTAACTTGTTTTATAAATTGTAAGTATAATTAATAATCTTCATAAATATTGACAGTGTACGATATATTGTACTGAATGTGTTATTTAACTCTATTGGAAAATGGCTTTTCAATATAAATATATATATATCGTTGTAATTAAATATAAATCCATTGCGTGTTTTTACATTATGTATTACTATCAGATTCGCTCCCACATCATGAACTCGTCTACTCGGTAGTTTCTTACCCTAATTTAGTTACCTAGCATTAAGTGTTAGATTTAAATCTCGCTTTTACATCCTCCAATAATAATTAATTAATTATATCATATTTAAACCTTGCAAATTCTCTTTCTGTCGCGATATTTCATCGACTCTTGCTGACGCCGCTAACGACAGCCTCAAGGTTTAGTTGCGTAACCGATAGTTGGTGAATCCCTGAAAAGCGTGCCCGTCCGTTCATGAGTCGCTCTCATTTAATTACTCCCAGTTATGTAGCTGCTTCCTTCAGAGAAGTAAAAGTGCAGCTGATTACATGCATTCAGTCCGATATATTACTAATTTGCTGATCCAGCACGCCTTCAAGTAAGATTTAGTAGTAGCCTTAATCAATTAACTTGATCCAATTAATTATGTTATTCTTGAATTATATATTTCACTTATATATTCTTATTTATATCTGAACAAAGTGGTGATAAATATAATATTATCTATATTATTATTTATATTAGGATGGAGTTTAATAGACATTCTCCCCCCCCCAACCCCTACTTAGTTCACTTTATAATATTGAGAAATTTATGATGTGCTCCCTTCTCGTTCAGCTACTAAACCTCATAGATAAACAAAATAGGCTACAACCTCACTATCATTCTTAACATTCGTCTCTCAGTTAATACCACCTTCTCATTTATTCCACTCTCTTGATGAAATTAAAGAAACGACACCAAAGGCACTATTCGATTAGACCTAGAAATGTTTCAATTGCATATTCTAGTATTCTTCGGATGCTTAACTGTAATTTTGAATAAACCCCAATCTCCCCACATAAGTAGTGGAACAATTATTTATATTATAGTGATTTATTTAAATGTCAAACTATTTTAAATTTAAATAAAAATAAATTTTAATAAATAATTATTTAATTTCAACGTAGTTCAGATATGTATTTAAAATCAAAATTTAACTCTTTAATGTTATGCCTTTGCTCACACTCAAACTCTTAATTTTAGTATATAGATTTTATAATTATATTATTATTTCATGTCAATTATGGAATAAATTTTTCGAAATTTTAATCATTTATAGTAATTGGCATTCAAATGTTAAATCTCTTTTTTTAATTCATTATTCAAGTGGATTTTCAATAATAATATAAATATTTGAAATTAACTCGATTAATTATTCTTAATTATACTTCTTTGTTAAATTAATTAACATTCCTCGAATACAAATAAATTCTTTTCACTTTGACGCAAAACATTTTCATTAATACATAATTTTCATTTTTTAAGTTAAATGTCTAACTTATCATTTTTGTTATTAGCGGGGGCATCACAAATTGTTCTTTCAAAGTATTTTAATTAGGCTGTGTAAATGAGATTATTATGAATTCGCTAATAATAATATTCTGTTATAGAGGAATTATGCAGAGATAGATATCACCAGTGAATTTTCCCGAATAAATAATATAATTATTTGAACAATATACAGTGCAATAATAAATAATAATAATAATAATAATAAAATTAACTAATATATAATTTGATGTCTATATCTATGATTTTCGTTTAGTAATTAATTCTAGCATAAACTGAAGTCTCGAATAAATGAGTGGATTTTGGGGATGATGTATTAGTTAAGGAAGAAGTAATGGGGTACCTATCATAGCCCTTTTAGAGTGTTTAAGCACGAGGAGAAAGTGTGAAAGAATGTATAGAAATCTGCTACGCAGGCATAATAAATTATGAGATAATAACACACGATATGCCACTAGAATATGAACCACATAATTGTACTTATTCGAGTTAGAGAAACGTGCTTTAACGTTGAAGGAGGTTTCGACATGAGTCCTGCTGCTCATCTACGTAATAGAACTTGGACATTATCCCAACGAGTTTTAGTGTGCCTACAATTCATTACACACCACGTCGTTTTGAATCGCTGTAGTGTACTCGAAGTTTATCTACTTGATATGAGTCTTCTCAAAGCCATGAGGTACTGTGAAAAGTTGTAGACGAAGCATCAACTATGTGCCCTTTATTTGTAAGGGTAAGGGAGTGAATACCAAGATAGGTACCTACTCGAGATTTGTTAGAAATTTCACCTAGCCTATTTCGCTTAACCGCCGAACCTAAGTTTGTGATTGAGTTGATTGGGAGCGTGAAGATATAGTATTATCCTATGGTTAAATTTTTATGGAAGTGAAATATGAAGAGTGTAAGTGAGTACTGTTAATCGAGTGATATACTGTGTTGTGAAGATATAAACAAAGTGTGCGTTTTAATAGGTAGTTGGTAGTAAGAGGTAATGTCGTGTGATTCATAAACTTATTAACATTGAAAATCACCAATAAATATAAGATTTGAGAATAATGTAGAGTAAAGAAGATATATAAATTATATTTAGGTTTTTTATGGAATTTTAAACTAACAAGGCTGTTATTTTAGTAATAGAGTTAATAAAAAAGAAGCTTAAATATTGGCTAGTAGTATAGTATAATAGCGTAATATATATATATAATGAAGTTAAGTAATTGGTGTATATGGCTTATATCTGAATAAATGGAATTCAAATAAGTTAGTATGATATCTTTAACCGAGATATAGTGAATCCTGTTGATGATTGTGATGTAGTAGAGAGATGCCTAAACATTCTGAGTTCGATCCGATGTTTAAGTTGTTTAAGTCGTATTTTGTACAATTCGAATTTCCCCAGGGTGGTACTATTGATTATTAATTGTATTATTTTAATGGAATCTCACTCTTGAGTTTTAATATATTTCACTAATGTTGTTAATATTATAGTGATTAGGTTTAATGTATAATAGTTAATTTCGTAATTAATTTTAACATTATTATTATTGCACAGTCGTATATTATAATATTTAATTATTAGTGTTGTTAATTAGTGATATATTATGTATTGATGTAAAAGGTGAGAAAAAGAATGGAAATTAAAGTTGAGTAAGTTCTTACCCATCAATCTAATTACTTAATAATTAATATTAATGCTGTGATTAATTATTGTATGTATTTGCACTTTCTTTCCCTGCCTACGAATATATGCTGCAATCGATTATTTGCAAAAGAATAGTGAGAGGATTGCGTAGAAGCGTAGTAATGTTTTATTGCAGTTGGTAAATATAAAAGGAGGGTTTTGAAAGTTAAACTAGATAAGAGTCAGTATTGCATGGTGTGAGAGATGAGAAGACAGTCTTCATTGTGAGATATGAATAAATAGAGCCATGTGAAGCGATGCGATGAGCTTATACACCGCTCGAGTCTAGAGTTCGTTCCACTAAATAAATTTTTCCTATTGTTATGTGATTTTTGAGGCACCTGAGAGAAGTGATATATCGGAATAATTGCCGCCCAGGATGGAATATAAAGGTAGGAAATTGTTGGTTCCTTATATTTGCCACGAAAGAGTGGCGTCTATAGTCCACTATAGATCGACCTATGAGCACATTAAATTAGCGAGTTGTATACATAGAGTCCCAATTAGTAGTGCGCGTTTATGAGTCTTTGACTATGTGAGGGTATTTTGTTACCTTAAGTATTAATTTAAATTGATTGGTAGTTAAAGATGTACTTATGTCTAGTAATAATTAAGAATGATTATATAATAACTCTAAATTCAATGGTGTTCAGATTGACAAATCTATAGCGAAGAGTAATCATGCTAGGATGTGAAATAAAGAATTAATAAAGTTTAGGGGTAAATATGAACGTAGATTAACAGCTAAATTTAGTTACAGAGTGGCAAATAGCCAAAGTATAGTAGGTAAAAATGATAATGAGTAATAAATGAAAGTATGTTGAGTATTTGGGTTAGGTTGGTCATGTAAAAGGATGAATGATAGTCCGTAATGATTTAAATATAGAACGTATAGGTATGTATAGTGGAAAGAGTGAGTGATTGTAGTGAGAATACCGACCTGAGCTGTGAGAGACCGAAGAGTGTAAAGTTGATAATTGTAAAGTTGAAGCAAAAAGAACCTTACTGTAAACCAATATCGTATTATGATTTAAGTGTGCATAAGAATACTAAGAAAGTTGCATGTAATAGTAACGATTAAGAGATATTTAGCTGAATCATAAGTAAATTTATTAAGATGGGTAATAAATAAAGTATGGTTTGTGGGGTGACCCACCTGTACCATATGATGGAAGTATAATGAACCTCTTACACTGAACTAATTTACCATTATGAAGCCGTGTCACGGTACGCTATATATTATATATATTATATATATATATAAATAATATATATATATTTATATATATAGATTATATAATATTTATATATATATATATATATATATATTGCTATTTTTGGAAGGAGGGAAGGAACGCCATTTTTAAACCCTCAGTCATCATTGTTGCAAAGCCGAAGCGTACAAGCTTCTGAACATAGTGCGCAGGTGAAATCTGAATTTCATATTTAATTTCTCGCGTAATTCTCAATTTCAATTTAGTCTGGTTAGAATATCCGTCTTCACCACCGTGTTTCTCTAGTTAATTTGAAATAATAGCTTACAGGTGTCTATTCGCCAGCAAGGTTTTGTTAATTTTGTGGCTGATATTAACAGTGTTAATAGCACGCAGGTCACCCATTTTGTGAATATACTCATCATCTTCGCCCTCCCTTG
>JABUQX010015993.1:22500-25000 GCA_015478945.1 Trachelipus rathkii | reverse complement strand
CAAAAGGTTTGAGAGAAGAACTCAATTTTATCGGAAGGTAAAAGGGCAGTTCGACCTTCGGAAGATATTAGAGGAAGATATTAGAGATAAATTATTATAGAGATATAGATATAGATATAGAGAAATATTATTATTTCGGAAGATATTAGAAACATATTATAGAGATATAGAGATATATTATTATTTCTGAAGATATTAGAGGAAGATATTAGAAACATATTATATAGATATAGAGATAGAGATAGAAAGAGATAGAGATATAGAGATAGAGATATAGAGATATAGAGATATATTATTATTTCGGAAGATATTAGAAACATATTATAGAGCTATAGAGATAGAGATATAGATAGAGGTATAGAGAGATAGAGATAGAGATAGAGATAGAGATAGAGATAGAGATAGAGAGGTATATTGTTATTTCAGAAGATATTAGAGGAGGGGAAAAAGGCAGAAACAAAGTTAGAGGTAACATTTTTTCAAAAAGAAAAAACACGAGGAAGAGAAACCAGCAAGATACATTGCATTTTATACATAGTAAAGAGGTTTCAGTGTCACTGAAAATACATTTCGCACGTTTCCTGAACGAAATGTAAATAGAGTTTGTTTCCGGGATTTGAAGAAGAAGAAAATTCCTGAAGGTAGCGTCCTCCTACGGCGAATATCACGAGAACAATCATAGTTAAACCAAGGGAGGGGGGATCACCTTGGTAATGCGCTCAGCACACTCCGAGGGGCCTCTGTGGGAGAGGTCCCTCAGAGTGTACTGAGCGTATTACCAAAGTGATTTCCCTCTTGGTTTAACTATGCTGTAACTATGCTGTAACTGTAACTATGTAGCAGTAGTAATTCCATGGGAATTAAAGAAGTACGTCCGTAAGTCCGACCAGTTAGCAGCACGGAAGTGCCAAAAAACGTTTCCTAGCCGTAGGATATTGTTTTTCCTCCAGAAGACCTAAAGAGATAGAACAGGAAACAGGGATACGAAGGTGAAGGTAACATAGGTAACCCAGGTAACGAGGTAACAAAAAAAGAAGAAGGATTTAGGAAAAGGTTTAGAAAATTGGATTCAACTCCCAGACTTTTAGGGATGCGATTATGGAACTGCACCACCTGTTCGAGATCATTCTGGATAGAAAAGTGGTAGGCAAGCTCACCAGCTGTATCTTGAAAAGGTGATCGAGGTAACCCAGGCAACGAGGTAACAGAAAAAGGAAAAGGATTAGAGGTTTGGAAAGAGGTTTAGAAAATTGAATTCAACTTCAAGACGTTTAGAGATGCGATTAGGGAACTGCAAAACCTGCTCGAGATCACTCTGGATAGAAAAGTGGTGGACAAGTTCACCAGCTGAATCTTGAGAATTAGAGAAAAGACCAAGAATAATGATTTCAAAGAAAGATGAATAAGAGAGAGAATGTGACCTAATTTAGTAGAGTTTAAGTAGTTAAAAAATTTAGGATAGTCATTTTGAATTAGGAGACAGTTATACAAAACAGATGAATTTAGGAAGCTAGTCTCATATGGTCGACATGTCAAATGGTCGAAATTTGCGAAAAAAAAAAAAAAAAAAAAAAAAAAAGCTTATTTATGAGGTTTCTTTAACGAATCCAACAAAACTTAACCTAAAACTATCCTAACTTAACCTAACCTAACCTAACCTAACCTAACCTAACCTAACCTAACCTAACCTAACCTAACCTAACCTAACCTAACCTAACCTAACCTAACCTAACCTAACCTAACCTAACCTCCCTCACCTAACCTAACTTAACGCTTGCTTAGGACTATACGGTAAGTTTTTTTGATGTCATGTCGACCATTTTCTGTCGACAATTTGGACTAGTCCCCGAATTTATTAGTTAATTTGAAAGATAGCTTTAGCCATATGGTATAAAATTCGAAATACTGCAAATGAGAGACACGAAATGCAAAATATATATATATATATATATATTATATTATTATTTTATATTATTATAATTATTATTATTATATTATATTATATATTATATATATATATATATATATATATATATATATATATATATATATATATATATATATATATATATATATATATATATATATACATAATATATATAAATATATATAAATTATATATATATATTATATATATATATATATATATATATATATATATATAAATATATATATATATTATTATTACATTTTTATATACATATATATTAAGTTGTTAAATAATATTCTTATTGTTCTTATTATATTATTATTATTATTATTATTATTATATATTATTATAGATATCATTCATATTATATTATTATTATTATTATTATTGGCTACATATTATATATATATATAATATATTATTATTATTATTATTATTATTATTATTATTATATATTATTATTATTATTATATTATTATTATTATTGTTATATTATTATTATTATTATTATTATTATATTATTATTATTATTATTATTATTATATATATGTATATTATTATTATTATTAT
>JABUQX010015993.1:0-5000 GCA_015478945.1 Trachelipus rathkii | reverse complement strand
AGAATTTTATTTCTCCGTCTTTAAAGTGGATTTGATGATCAATAAATGAATAATTTGTGGATTTCTATCAAGGTCATCTATACGAGCATTCTTCGAATTATTTATATAAAGGTTTAAGAAGCTAATTATGTTTCATTAACTCCTGAATAATAAAATTCTTTTTTAAGTTCAGAAAAAAAACTGAATATTTAAAGGATAATTCACACGTACACATCCGCATATATATATATATATATATATATATAATATATAACACTTACTTATATATATATATATATATATATATATATATATATATATATATATATATATATATATATATATATGTACAATCGGCTTCAGATATTTCCCACCCACCTCTATTTAATCAAATATCGAAAGTGGCTTGGGTCCAATATTTTTTTCTTCAGAGTCCCCGCCACTTGTGCATGACTATATATAATCATATATATATTAGATATAATATATATTATATGATATATATAATATATAGATATATATATAATATAATATAGATATATTAATATATAGATATATTATTCAAAAAATTTAGTTCAGAGGCCCCGCCCATATATTACTATATAATATATATATAAATATATATATTAGTATAATTATAATAATATAATATACTATATATATATTATATACTACTATAATATATATATATAACTCATATAAATATAAATATATTACTTATATAGATATAATAATATATATATATAGAATATTCTATTGTTTTTCTTAAGATGCCCGCCCACTTTTGCTATATATATTATTATACGAGTAATATTATATATTAATAATATTAAATATATACTATTATATCATAAATATGATAATAGTAAATATATACAGCTAAGATATATAATATTTAAGTATATATATATATATATACTACTATATATATACATATTATAAGATATACTAAAAGCAATTTTGTCGCTAGTGACCAAACAGTTGTGGTCGAATGCAGTCTCGCAAATCAACACAAGGCCAACAAAAAAAAATATTATTTTTTTGCTGCCAAGAATATTTTTATCGAATTAATAGTATATCGGGTGTGCTGATTTCAGAAATGACTTCATAGTTTTTCAAGCATTGCTCTTACGTTCTTGAGATACGGGTGTTCCAGAGATCACCTCTTATACAAAATATATGTTTATTAATGCATATTTTACAGAAATATCGTTTATTTCTTTTTTAAGGGGCTCGACCTTAGTACTATACTTTATGTTTGTTCTATTTTCAGAACACTATGAGTACTTAACAAGGAGCCTGTTTGAATAACCCCAATGTATTCTGCTACATCTGTGGTGAATATTGCCAGGAGAACCAAAGAAGAAATATTACTAACTTTGTGAAGCAAGCATATCTGGCATAGTTTGGAATGAAACTCGGAGACCAAGATAAGTCTTGGCCTCCCATACTGGCGTCTGTAAACGTGGGTCGCAAAATCTACGTCAGTGGAAAAAATGACGAAGAAAAGGTTTAAAATTTGGTGTGCCTATGGTATGGCGGGAGCCAAAGAATCACCACAGTGACTGTTATTTTTGTTTGGTTAATGTGAAAGTATCAATCGTACAAACGGAAGTGAGTAGTTCCGGAATTGGAATCAGCAGGCGACTTGGTGCGCCACACTCCGACGATATGTCCCCATACCAGGGTTCACTACATCCCAGACCTAGCATTGTCTGATGAGAAGATATCCAAGATTTGGTGTTGCACACGTGCAGCATGTAGTCGTTCGTGAATCATGAAGGAAAGCCTGACTTCTACACAAATTCAAATTCTCCAGAAGAGATCATGACTTTAGTACGAGAGTATAAAGTCTCTGCCAAGCAAGATTCTGAGGCTTAGCAATCTAAGAACTAAGCTTTGAAAAAGAACAGTTTCTCAAGAGGGCAATACCAGAATAGTACAAAGAAACTTTTTTATTCGGAACACAAGAGAGATATACTTCTATCCATATTTTCTATTGAGAAGAAGACCGAGTATACTGTTAGGAACATCCTGACTCTTACTCCAATATGGGGTCTACCTAAATGTACACAAGACCGAAAAATGTGTATGTATTGACCTTTCATGGATAGGTTCAGACGAAGAAGCTGTTGAAGTGCTGTATTTAAGTTGAACAATGACAATAGTTATGACAAATCGATTCAAATAAGGTCACTTCAAACAAAAAACTGAAAAGACAGGAAATAGAAAATATAAGAATTACTGTTCAGCAAGCTAGCTAGTAATAGAATCACCCACGTGTGGTCTATATGCAGTATGATCCTTGAGTATAGTCAACATCCGTTACTTGGCAGCAATAGCTGAGAGCAATACCAATACCCTTGGTTCTCAGTATGCTTGTGGAATACGTTGGGCCTAACAGAAGACCTATCTTGGAAAAGTTGTATGGCCTGCGGAAATAATGACTGTAAGGTGCCATCAAATACCTTAACAACTATGTTAAGTATATATTATATATCAATTCCCACCACTCCACATTCAAAACTAGGACTGATGAGAGCAATTTGTTAGGCCCTAGACAAGATGGTGGATATGTTACTCCAAATTATATTGCAAATCTTTTCCAGGGTTGAGTATGGAGAACTCAAAGCTGGAATCTTTGCGGCCTCAAATTCGCCAAATCATCAAAGGATCTGACACATATTCATAAATTCCCATGAAGCTGATATTGAAAGCATCTGCCTGGAAAAGCGTTCTTGTCCTTGGTTGTCAGAACTTTCTTTGAAGGGCAAACCATTAAAGTCTGCCAACTATGTAGAGCTCATGATAGCAGAAAATGCTTTCAGACTAAAAAAACTGAATGCTCAATATGAGCATAGAAAGCTTCCGAACTTGTTACATAGTCACCTTAGTCGGCTTTCCGGATTAAGTCTAGGATTTATTAGTAGAGGACAAGGGAAGAGATTCCATCAAAGACATATATCATCAAGTGATAGGAAGAAAGAAGAGAACAGATACAAGCAAGATGGGATACACACAGTGCATCAGGCCAGCACTCATTGTTGGCGCCTCTCAAGGCGTATATTGTCCAAACAATCCTAAGGCACACCCAGAAGTCACAATTATGATAGACAGCCGATTTGTAATGCATTTAATTGTGATGATTTCATTGTACTGAATGAATGTTTTGACTGATTAGCATTTGTATGTTACTTACTCCATTAACAATTGGAATATCTATCTTTCGGGTTTTTGTATTGTGAATTACGTTACAACGTAACATAAATTGTTGTTATTAATGTATTTTGTGACCACCCTGTATCTCAAAACTAGAGCGCAAAATCTAGGAAAACGGGGTTCATATTCGAATCAGGGCAAACAGGTACCTATGAAAACTGACCTTCAAGAGTTTTGCCGCAAAAAATCTTTGTTGGCCAGGGCATAATAGCATACGCAAACTGGTTTCGCTCTCCGCCATAATGAGAAAAATGGATTTCAAATTGAAAAACAAATCAAGTAGTTATTACTCATTTTATTAAAGATTAATTAAAAAAAATAATTATCTTTTAATGATTAGAGGTTTCGGTATCAACTTTCAAGTGTGCATGAAAAGGTTTAATTTAACAGAAGATGAAAAATGAAGCACGTGTTAAAACTGTTGTCGTCAGTTATTACGAGAAATGTAATTAAAAAAAAGCAGTATTTACGTTTTATGTTGTAAAATATAGTGAATATTTTAGCAATTAACATTTTAATACATATAAAATAGTGTTCTGAAGGAAGGGGCAGTAAATATTTTGCATTGCATAAATCGCAACAAGCAATATTGTATTCAGAGACGAGTGCAAGCACTATTGATCCTTCAAACCATTTTCCCTCTGTTAATCAACATGGAAAATCATTGCAAATTGTTCCTAATGAATGTAGTCTTTAACTAGTAACAATATTTTATAGGTAATATATAGCTAGAACGAATATTCATGCAAATTTTATAAAGGTCAAAATTTTCAATGAAAGTTAATTTTATTAAGACAAGAACTTTCAATGAAAGTTAATTTTATAAAGGCAAGAACTTTTCAATTAAAGTTAATTTTCTAAAGGCAAGAACTTTTCGGTAAGTGGATTTAAAGAAAACTTTTCAATTAAAGTTAAATTTTATTTATGTTCTGAGGACCAAAGAAAGCGAATTCGATTAAGCCTAGGACGTTCAATGAAAGTTAATTTAATAGGTATATATAAAGAAATAAATATAATTTTTTATAATTTCGTTCCTCTTGGCAAAATAGGGATAAACTCTGTAAAAGGAAATCAATTTGAAAGCTTGAGATACTCCACTGAGCTTCCATTTTCAAATATCTCGCTTCGTGTCATACTCCTTCTATCTTAGACAAAATCTAGTGGCTCCAGCTGCATATAATGATATATATAATGATATATATATATATAGTAATATAAATATATTAGTCTTACTTAGGATATGTTATATATTATATATTAGATACATATAGATATATTATATATATAAATATAAATATATATCTGTATATTAAATATTTATAGAGAGAAAAGTAACATATAATAATAGTAAACATCTTTAAAAAAAGTTAAAAAATATAATATATATATATATATATATATATATATATATATATATATAATATATATAATATAATAATACTATAGATATATATGTGGTGTGTGTGTGTGTGTGTCTCTCTCTCTCTAACAAACTAATTAATTTACACCTAACAATCGAAGTATAGAGGATCCTAGGTTTCGTATGGCTACGTTATGTTCGGTTGTATTAACCTAAGCTAATATATCATTGGACAAATGTTGTTGGACTCAAATAACAAATAGTGAATGTCGTTTGTTGAATAACATTTGCAATCGGCTCAGTATGCACACAGCAACGATGGGTATCGTTCTTTTACAAAGTTTGTAGTATCGTGGATTCTCGATGCAACAGATCCTATATTCTATTACCAAAATAATGCTTGTTACGTTTGAAGTAAATTGTAGGAATATATGTAAATGTT
>JABUQX010015992.1:0-34342 GCA_015478945.1 Trachelipus rathkii | reverse complement strand
GGGCGGTGAATCGGTTCCTTCGCCCTCGTGCCAAATGTAAAAGCGCGCCGAATTTTCCTTGCATTCCCAAACCGCGAAATTATAAAAGTTGATTTTGGGAGTGTAATAAAGCGAAGACGACGAAGCGGCAACCGGGAACGCGAGCGCCTCTTGCATTTTGTAGTAGGCCACGACGTAATTCGCGTCATCGTTGGCTTTTTCTTGATCGCGTTTTTTTGATTCGTTCACAAAATTTTCTTCCCTCATGTGAGCTTCGAACGCTTCTTTCATTTTTTCTTTTTCTTCATCCGCGGCATTATCGTACGCGTAACACGTTTCGCACCGATCATCATCGTTTTCAGTTGGAAGGCGGGATATTTTGAACTTTTTCGTGAATATTTTAAGGTACGTTTTGTAGCTACCGAGGGGACGTTCTCCACCGTCCAAAGTTTTCTTTTCGCGATATTCGTTCGCGTAGTCTCGATGCAAATCTTTAACGGTTTTGCCTTTATGTATATAGAGCCCCGCCTCCGATCCTTTGGTGGCGTTTTGGGCCAACGATATGGCCGTTGCGCGAAGACCCTCTATTTTCGGGATAGACGCGATATGCTCTCGAATGTCATCTAGGATTCGGTTATCTAACCTCTGGCGATTACATTTTCCTCTGAAATCTTCGGCGTTAAACTCATCTTTTTCTTCTTTTCTTTCTATCACCGTTCTGATGGGTCTATCGGTGATTTTGAAAGTTTGCTTGAAAAAGTCTTTACAGACGCGAACTCGCTCGCCGTCGCATTCGATGTAAAAGGCGTTTTTAACGCGTCTTTTACGACCGTGTAGTTCTAAAGGGGTGACGCTGTCGAGATCACCACCACTGTTGCTGGTGCTGCTCTTGCTGCTGGTGCTGCTGCTGGTGCTGTTGCTGCTAACGTTGCTGCTGCTTGGTCCAATAGGTTCTATGAGAGAAGCGATGAATTTTCGCTGGAGTGCGACGTTCGCGTATTTAATATACTGATTTCTGGCCCTTTCGACAAATTTAAGGGATACGCGTCTGGGGCACTCGAGTCTGCATTTTACCTGACAGGTTAGCTTCTTCATCATCCCTTTTCGTTCGTGAAAAGAGATCGACCGATCACCGCAGATACAAATCAAAAAGGAAGTGGAACAACTCCTGTGCTCAAAGTTTTAGTCGATAATACGAGGAAGAGGCTCAAGATTGATTCTTATGTATTGATCAAAAAAAAGAAAAAAAATTATTTTATGTTTTATATTTGAAATTTTGAATAATATTATTATCATCTATATATATTTAATTAAAAAAATAATAATAATTTTTAAACCTTTTTTATTAATTAATCAACCTATTTTTCGAGGGTAGGGTATGACTCAGTTGCTTTTTTTACGTCAAAAATAAAACTTCAAATTCTTCTGGGTTAAATAAATAATAATAATGGTAATAATACGCTGTTTAAAATCGATTTAATATGCGCTGTCGGTATTATACAAAAATATCGAATGTATAAAAAAATATTGATGTTTTATACAAACAAATATTCGTGGTAAGAGAAATAACGCCACGATTTACCCACCACCTACCATATGGGAACCGCGCTTCATAATTTGTTAACGTTTTCATTTGTCACGTTTTCGACTGGACTGGTAGTTGGTGGTTCCTTTCTTACGAGATCTCGCGAATGCTGAAGTCCTTCTTTCGAGTATTTCTTTTTGACAACGACGTTGATAACCTTATCCGTAATATTGAAAGTTTTCTTGAAAAAGCCCCTGCAAATTCGATTCTTCCCTTTATCGACAAACAAGTAAAACGCGTTATTTAAATTTCTGCGACTGCCTGGCACCGGATATCGATATTTCGGCATGAATCTTTTGATAAGCCGCCCCAAAAATCTTTCCTTGCTTTCCGCGTTCGCGAGTTTTAAATAGTCTTCGAAATTTTCTCTTCTACTCTTTTGATCTACTTTGCCCTCGCAAGAGAGAAAGCAATTTACGTTGCAAAATGGACTGCGCTGATTTTCGCTTTTCAATCGTTTTCTTTGGTTCGCGCGAACTACGGCTCTTATATCTTTATCTTCTATGTTGAGAGTTTTTTTGAAGAAAGTCTTGCATACTCGAATCCACCCGTCATCCAAAAGAAAATATCCATTATTCCTTCGTCTTAGACTGCTCGGTTTTTCATTTATAGGATAACATCTTTTGCTGTGCCAAGGATACTTCCTCGTAAGTTCGTCTGGCTTTTAATTTCCAAAAATTCGGAAAGATTTTTTTGCATCACATCCTCGTTTATAATATTTCCGCATTTGAAGGGGCAATTTTTATCGCAGGACGGCTTTTCCATGTTCCGAACTACTTCAAAGAAAGAAAAAAGTTAAGTAGTGAAAAATAACTGAAACTATTTCGCCAATAAATATATCAATATGTAGGGAAAATATATTTAATCATTATTTAATTAAATTATTGTTATTTTTGTTAATTTTAATTTTCCTTTTACGACCAAGAATTAAAAAAAATTATTTTAAATTATTATTATATTGAAAGAAATTTTCATTAATAATAATGTAAAAGATAGATTAGAATTTAATAATATAATATGATATAATATATAATAATATCATATATATATATTATATATATATATATATATATAATATATATATATATATATATATATAATAATATATATATATAATATATATATAATTATATATATACAATATAACAATAAATCTCATGCGAGGATCGGTCTAATGGTGGCTTTTATAGGTCCCCTACAGCACGGACACGACGTGAGGGCAGGTGCGCACGAAGAACATGTCATCATGTGTCTACAGGGTAAAAATATGATTTCCGTGTCTTTGTTCAAGCAAACTTTGCAAATCATTTTCTCAAAAACACGTTGGATTTGCGCTTCTCGGGATCGCGAATTTTTGGAAAAAGCCGCTTCTGCCTCTGCTTCGGCGCGCATTTCATCAATAGTAGGAAGGTCGTTAGGATAATTTCTAGTATCGTCTTCGATATTGCGGTTGCTGTTAGTAGCGATCGGATTAATACTCGGTTCATTTATCGTTATTCTGATCGATTCATCATCGTCCTCATCGGAATTTTCAGTTCGAAATAAGGGCGGGTCAGTAACGGGATCCCAAAGCCTCTCAGATCCGCAAATAGGGCGATATGTAATACCCAACCTCATAATTTGTTCGGGAGAAAGCTTTATCAATTTGCGACGAAGTTCGTTAGATACAAAATTATGATTTCCTAGCATCGCGTAATACTCGTTTTTTGACTTCGAAATCCAAGATTCTTCGTAGGAAATGATTTTTCAAAAAAATTGTTTTAAGCTCACCCACCACTGTTGTACAACGAAATCTCTTTACGTGTGTTGGTCACTTCTTCCTAAATCTCACACATCGGCGGAACCGACTGATGTGCTACTGGGAAAAATATTATATTATATAAGATTTAACTTTTATTTTGAAATACAAATAAATTAACAATAATATATAGATAATAATAAAAATATACAGATAATTCAATAAAGATAATTATTTGGAGAGAACCGAAAAACGGACCTAACGTGATCGCGCGACACCTTTTAGGGTATGTAAAATAAATGGAAGTTCGTCGCGAAACGTCAGTATGTAACAACGACGTTTCCGAGAGAAATTTGGCGTCGTGTGTTTTTTTAATTTTTTTTTTTCAGTTTAGTTAACTCTAAAAAATTATTTATCAAAGAAGGTTGAATTTAAGGGAGACTAAACTATAAAAAAAAATAATAATATATAGAGTACACTTTAAAAATTAACTTAAAAAAATCTTAAGGGTACCCCGTCGCGCTTCGATCAGGGCACGAAATAACGTTACTTTTTACTTTTCGGGAGATGGTGTAAAATAAATTTTTCGTTTCTTAAGCGAGTTTTTTTTCGAGGGAAACAAAATAATAATTACGGTATCTAAGTCTATAAAGAATTGGTATTCAAGTTAAAGCTTAATAAAATGGCATTTGAAGGGCGTTCAGTCGCTTTTTCGATTCCCTTATGGCGACATTATATTATAGTGACGTTTCGAAGGAAACTGAAAAACGACGTAACGTGCTCGCGAAGATACAATTTGATAAAGATAAATATATTTATATATACGTATAAAATATCGATAAATCTCAGGCGAAGATTGGTTTAATGGTGCCTTTTATAGATTCCCTACAGTACGGACACAAGGTGAGGGCCGGTGCGCACGAAGAGCAAGTCATCAAGTGTCTACAAGGTAAAAATGCGATTTCCGTGTCTTTGTCCAAGCAAACTTTGCAAATCATTTTCTCGAAAACAACATGAATTTTTTTCTCGTAGTAAAAAACTTAGAAGCATGTCATCCTTCGACGAGGACGACGACGACGACGACGACGATGACGAGGCTTTGTTGGGTTTAGAGAGAGGCGTAGTTTCTTCGGAGCGGAGAACAGCAATAATAGGACGGTCGTTAGGATAATCTTCGGTATGGTTTTCGATATTGCGGTTGCTGTTAGTGGCGATCGGATTATTATAACTCGGTTCATTGAGCGTTATTTTGATCGATTCATCATCTCTCTTATCAGAGTTTTCAGTGTGAAATAAGGGCGGGCCATTAACAGGATCCAAAGGCCTCGCTTGTTCAAAAATAGGGCGATGCGTTTGAGCAAACCTCGTTATTTCTTCGAGAGTCACTTCGAATCGAATTTTCTTATACATTATATGACAAATTCCTGACATCGCGTATTACTCGTTTTCGGCTCCCAAATCCAAGATTCTTCGTAGAAATTGATTTATCAAAAGAATTACTTTAAGCTCGCCCACCGCTGTCGTACGACTAACTGTCTTCCTAATCTTCACACATCGGTGAGACCAATTGATGCGCAATGGGTAAAAACTAGATTATATATAAGATTTAATTTTCATTTTGAAATACAAATATAATAATAAAAAAATTATTTAGAAGAGATAATAATTTCGTTATTTATTATCTATTTACTGGTAATTAAATGAAGATAAATTAAAAAATATATATTATGATGACTCATTTAAAAAAAAAAACAACAATTCGCCCCGTTTAAAAAATAACGTATTCCTGGCAGAATGAAACGTCGAAGTTTTGCTTCCTGAAGATTAAGCTGAGAAGTTGAGATTTTTTCACTTTAATTTCAAAGCGTTCTTTAGAAGGTCCGACACCCCTTAAAAGTAACGAGGGGCGTATAAGCACTCTTCAGCAGCTTTTAGTTTTACGATATCCGAAGCCGCTTCGAAAAAATGATCGACGGGTCGCGAAAGGCGACCGCAGTTTCGATCTATTACTTCGTTAAAACACGCTTAACCTTACTCGGTTACTCGAAGTCCTAAATTCCGTAATTATTTTTTTGGTTTTCACGAGAAAATCTCGCTTAGGGAACGAAAATTTTATTTTGCCCCATCTCCCGAGAAATCGAAAGTAACGTTATTTCGTGCCCCGATCGGAGCGTAAGAGGGAAGGAACCCTTGAGATTTTTTCACGTTAATTTTCAAAGAGTTCTTTAGAAGGCCCGACACCCGGAAAGTAACGAGGGGCATCTAAGCACTCACCAGCTGCTTTTAGTTTTACGATATCCGAAGCCGCTTTGAAAAAATGATCGACTGATCGCGAAAGGCGACCGCAGATTCGATCTATTACTTCGTCAAAACACGCTTAACCTTTCTCGGTTACTCGAAGTCCTAGATTCCGAAATTATTTTTTTTGTTTTCTCGAGAAAAACTCGCTTAGGGAACGAAAAAGTTATTTCGTCCCATCTCCCGAGAAGTCGAAAGTAACTTTATTTCGTGCCACGATGGGAGCGTAAGGGGGAAGTAACCCTTGAGATTTTTTCAAGTTAATTTTAAGTGTTCTTTAGAAGGCCCGACACCCCTAAAATTAAAGAAGGGCGTCTAAGCACTCTCCAGCTGCTTTTAATTTTACGATATCCGAAGCCGCTTCGAAAAAATGATCGACGATCGCGAAAGGCGACCGCAGTTTCCACTTCTATATAAAACATTTAACTTTGAGAAAAATATTCCGATTAAAAAAAAAAAAAAAAAAAAAAGGTTTTGTTACGTTTTTAAAATATAAAAGATGTAGCTAATTTCTACTATAATGACGATAACGGGGGTATCAGAAAATTTATTTATTAAAAAACCGTTACACTCTATGAATTGAAATCGAAGACAAATTTTTATATAGATATGTATATAATTACATTTTAAATCATCTTTATTTTTACTTATCAAGTCTAACAATAGTTCGCAGCACAAAAAGCGACGTTTGAAAACGTTTGGTCATTTTCCAGGTCCCTTTCAAACGCCGCTTTTTTTATAGCGTCATTTCATAGGGAATCGCTCGCAGAAATGGCTTACGCTCGAACTATCGTCAACCTTTTAATAGCTCATATAGTAAAGTTTTATCGGCAATTGATTTACCTTAATGATCTAAGTCCGAAATATGAAAAATATTCGACTGTGAAAAAAAAAAATTTAAACTTTGTCTCGGTTCTCTGAAATATAATTTGAAACGAATAATATATTTTTATCTCGAAAACAAACAAATCATTTATTTTTTTTACTATTAAAAAATAAAAATTTGTATTAATTTTTTTTGTCGCCATCTCCGGGTGCCACGTAATAACGCGCTGCTGACGTAAGCATTGAAAAAGTATAAAAGATCGATGGGGCCGTCTGAGGTATCGGTTATCAAAAGTGGCAAGTCGAGTGCGGATGCCTTTTTTAGTCCCGATCGTACCACTTCTTTGAGCTTTTTTTTCGCGCATTAATTAACTAACGATATTCGCTTTGAAAACCACCGTCCCGCTGCTGTTTATACGACGACTTATTTTTCAAGGCAAAGTGGAATACTTCTTTCGAGCGATTTATTTATATTTTTTACCAGGTGAGGTGATTTTAATTTATCATTATCATTATAGAAATAAATTATATACATTTTTAAAGTTTAGGATAAATACTAATTCTACCTTTAAAAAAAATGTTAGATATAAAGTATAGTTTTTATAACCACCTACGTCAAATGCAGTAATATAGAAATTATTAGGATTAGTGATTTAAACTGCCCGAAAGATGGTTTATCGTTTATAGCGAATATACATTTATTTTTACTCGATGAGTAGTTCTCATCGACATTAATATCATAAGAATTACAATTTGTATTTTTTTTCTTTTGTTTCCAGCGATATCAAGAAATTTCTTTTCTTTCGATGACGCAATATCTTTACGCTCTCATTATTAGATTATCTGAGTTGATATTAACTCGAATAAGAAAATAGTCTTTTTGCAAAGAGAGCATTATTATTTTTTGAGAGTTTTTGTAAGTAACTCATCGACTAATATTCTTCATTCGTAACTCTTTTTAGATTCGTTTCGACTCTTAGATTATGGCGACGAACCACAGAAAACAAGAAGAAAGGGAACACAGCTTCTTCTCCAATGCTGCTGAAAATGTCGAGAATTTGAGTTCGCTAAAAAATATGTCGGCCAGCTACGAATCGAGGACCGAATTTCAGAAAAAAAGCCTAATGAAAACCTCGGAGAAGAAATGTGAGGGAGCGAGATTTAGTTCTGATTCGGCCACGGACGCGCATAAAAAAAATTTGAAAAATTCATCGCTGAAAATAATATCCACTGAAGTCGAGAAAGGTATTCTCCCAGTGCGTTATTCTTGCAAACTACGCGACGTTCAAATAGTGTCGTTCAAAACGAAAAAAGAAACCTACTCAAGAGACGAATGGGTTAGGGACAACGTGAGTCATTCTTTAGCTGTAAAAAATTTGGAACTACGCGCATCTTCTAAAGTCATACCCGTAATTGAAGCTGAGATGACACAACCTGGAAAATCTGGATTTGAAGATGAGTTACAAGTTTCGCTTAAACAGCGAATTTCTTACGCCGAAAGCTGGATGAAGAGGTACCTCGTTCTTTCAAAAGATCGAACACTATCGTTCTACGATATATTTATTAATCACCAGGATTTTTGCTACCGAAACGGTCAAAAATCACTTAAGCCGCCAGAATTTCTTCGAGCTCTATATTCGTTTCTGGGTCCAAATATAGCATCGTACTTGGTCGTCCAAACCCCAACAGCCAACGTATTCAACGAAAAGCGTTCTTTTACTTTAAGTGAACCGTATCCTTGGTGTTCTAACAGCGACCAAATAAAGCAAAAAGATGATTTCAATCACCTTAAATATTTGAGATTTAGGTGTAATGTACTAAAGCTAGAGTCCGTCGGGGCTATTAAAGATGATTGTGACGGGAAAAAAGTTTCTGGAGGTAGAAGAAGCTTTAAAGAAAAAGAGGTGCGAATCGCCGAGGGCGCTCCTCACGACAAATCGCCATCTTCTCCAGCAAACATAGTATTTTCCGAAGAACAGGAACTGTTGATCGACATCTTGGAACTGAGGTTTGAATCTCTGCTAGAAAGGCATAAAAAATCTGCGTGTTATAGGAAAGCGAATGATTTGTATACAGTTTTATTAGAGTCGATCAAGGAAAAACGACTGAAGTATTTATTGGAAGAATTCGGCCACGCGATGTCTTGCGAAGAAGTAAAACATAAACCACTCTGTTCGATGTTCAAAGAAACCGCTTCTCACGTTACCCGCGCGACTCACGAATGCGCTATCAAAATTATTTACAATCAGATCATTATTTTTCACTTGGATAATTGCGAGAAAGATCGTTGCGGATTTCATAATTGCAAATCCCGTCGAGAAAAAAGGTCGGTTGACCAATCGACAACGACGAGGTTGGCTGTGGATTTCCTATCCTCAGACCACGGTTCCGGAAGATTAAAAACGAAAGATCTTTCTCTCAAGAGACGAGTCGGTGATGATGACGACGACGAAGTACCATCGGCTCCCAAAAAGAAGAAATTGTCGGATAAACAGGAAATGTTTATCGGAATCCTAAAATCGATGTTCTATAATCTGTTGCAAAAGCTCAGAGGCGCTGCCTGCTATAGTCTCGCGAGTAGTTTATCTTTCGTTTTTATATCGACGCTTAGGAGGAGACGAGGCGTGTATTTCATGTCAGAATTGTCTCATTCGATGTCTTGCAAAAAACGTCATAGATCGCTTTGTTCATTTTTCAAAACAATCGCTTCTCACCCAAAACACACGAATCCCGAATGCGCAGTCGAAATTATATATGATCAAATCGAACTTATTCACTCGAGCGTATGCGTCACAGATCGCTGTAGATTTCCTAGTTATAACAAACTCCGTCGAGAGGATGACGCTGGACTATGAGGATGGCTACAGATTTTCCAATACAACAGCAAGAGCAAATTACGTACCAAAAGATAAATGATCGAGATGACTGCGCGGTTTTCCTACACGTCGACTTCAAAGAAAAAACTCGGAAGAATATCCCGAATCTCAAATTCGGAGAGAAAAACGGAAAAATATTGTAAAAGTGACCTACGCTTCGTAAAATAAACGTATTCGTAACCGCGTAGTACACCTAAGATAAATATATTATTTCTATAAAAAAATATTTTCTTTCTATGTCTGTAAAACATATACAATTTTAATTTAAAGTTTTATTATTATTCTCATTTTAAACGACTGACGCTTGTAAAAAAAATTAATAAATAAACGAAATTTCAAAAGCAGTATTTTTTCCCTTTTAATTTATTATAAATTGTTTTAGTAACAAAAGAGCTTTACTATAAACTACAGATCGTGTGATTCCTTCGTGCGTTAAAAACCATAAGAAAATGTTCCAAATTTCTGAAACACCTATGGGACTTAGACATTGAAGGAACGACTAACAATATTTATGCAAAAAGGTTATTAAAACTTTCAATTATAATGTTTCCTTTCCTCTTCCGACCACGTTTAGTTCGTCTATTTCTATTTATTATCTATCTATCACGGTATAAATGAAGGATAAAACAAATGAGCAAAAAATAATTTACTACTATTAAATATTGACGTTAAATACGGAACAAATGAGAGTCAAAATTTCATTCCGAATACCGAATATTATCTTTCCGAATATCACCTCCAACCCGTTCCCTTTGCTGAGCACCCTTTTTTATCCCCGGATCTCGGAAAGAAATTTCAATAGTCGTTCGTCGCTTATATTGTTAACGCTAAAACCATTTTTTTATAACATTAATATTTGCAAAGTAGCTAGTTGGCCAGCAGTTTTTTGAGAGAGGGGAAATGAACAACATTTTTTACCCTCGATAGAGCGTTGAGAAACCGAAAGAGAGAAAGAAAAAAATAAAGAAAGAAAGGAGTGCGAGCAATCGAGGGTGGTATGGCAGAACGAACGTGTAAAATGTTTGTCATCGCTTTAGCTATCTTCGAACCCTCCTGCGTTTGCGCGAGAGAGGGATCCGAAGATATTTCCAGGCTCCACGACGGGGACGTACGATGACAGGGAGCCCGTGAGTGTTTGTCCTCATCAGCGTTCAAAACCTGTAGTTATGTAGTGTCTGTAATGCGAGTGTATCGAAGAAGGAAGAGAAAAAAGTGGTAATAGAAGTAGAAGTTGAAAGCGAATTCGAAAAAAATGTGTATTCGCCAACCACCGAGCTCGCTCGTTCCCCGCTAAGCTAAACTAACGCTATTTCGAACGCTTCGGACAAATACTCACCCTCGGATAGAAGGGGAGGGGGCCATCTATCGGAGGACTAACTATCTAATAAAAAACGAAAATATTGCGTGGTCTTTAGGCGCGCGCCATTCGACGTCCAAAGGCACTTGTCCAGTCCAGTCTTCCGTAACGTTAGTTATAATCGTACGTCGTGATGTCAAATAAAGGAACAATCAAACGCACACAAATACTTTATTAACGGCACGAGTGAAGGATAAAAAGTAAACACAAAAATCTTTATTCGCTTGCGAGCCAAAACCAGGCACCGAGGGTGTGGGGAGGACTTCCGAGGCGTGGGTGAAATCGAGTGACCGAGCCTGGCAAGAGCGGGGAACAGAGGTGTTCTTTTCAGGGACTCCACGCAGTAAAGGTGAAGTTTGATAAGAGTATTAACGTGATCTGCCCTTAAACCACCCGACACTCGACCAGGAACCCCTCGAAAGCGAGACTCCCCTATGGTTGGTAAATACCGCCCAAACTCGTGAGCCCTGGAATTGGACGCTGAAGATACGCTAAACTCGCGCATTTTGCCTTCGCTCATCGACGTTAGTAGTATGAGAGTATGAGCTCACCCGCTCTGTCGCCAGCCGAAATGAGAGTCCGAGGAGGGTTAACTTACGAGGCGTAGTGAAATCGAGTGACCGAGCCGGCAAGAGCGACGAACAGAGGTATCTTTCTCAGCGAGTCCGCCCGTTAAAGCGAAACGCGATAGGATTAACATATTCTCCTCTAAAACCACCCGACACTCGACCAGCAACCCCTCGTAAGCGAGACCCTCCCTTTTTTTTGGTAAATTTCGCTCAAACTCATGAGCCGTGGGATGGGATGCTGGAGATACGCTAAAATCGCGCATTTTGCCTTCGCTCATTGACGTTAGTAGTAGCATGAGAGTGTGAGCTGCTCACCCGTTCTGTCCTGTCGCGAGACAAAACGATACTCCGAGGGGGGACTTCCGAGGCGTGGGTGAAATCGAGTGACCAAGACTGGCAAGAGCGGGGAACAGAGGTGTTCTTTTCAGTGACTCCGCGCAAAAAAGGCGTAGTTTGATAAGAGTATTAACGTATTCTGCCCTTAAACCTTCCGGCACTCGACCAGGAACCCCTCGTAAGCTAGACCGTCCACGGAAAATATCGCTCAACATCGCGGGACGAGACGGGTTTCTTCGTTCGGGAGCCATATCATCCGTTCTTCGGCCTCTGCCTCCGGAAACAAAAAAAAATGCCTTGAATACTGCACTAGTAAAGGGTAAAAAATCAAACGAAAATACTTTATTAAAAGGAACAATCAAACGCACACAAATACTTTATTAACGGCACGAGTGAAGGATAAAAAAGTAAGAACAGGAAAATAGATTGAAAGAAATAGTCGAAGGGTTTGGATAGATTTAAAGAGGAAGAAATTATAAATATTTGGATGTGAGCGTGGGCGTGTGCCTATCGTGTTTTAGGTGTCAAAGGAGATTTTACTATCCATCAGCGGTGTTCGAAATACTTACTGGAGTCCGCGTCGCTTAGTTAACAGTAACCCGGTCGCCTTATCCACTAGGCCATTCACGTTCCCAGAAAAGAAACGTTTCAAGCGTAGTTTTTAAAGCTCCCGGTTTTCTCATTCCATAATTACCTGTGGAAAAAAGTTTGCATATTACGTTAGTTATATGGTCCCTAATCAAAAAAAAAAAAAAAAAAAATCCTTAAATCTAAAAGAAACATGCCTTAAAAACTGAAAAATAAACGCCCGTGCTAAAAAGCGGCACGGAAAAAGTAAAATGGTTCGGGAACCTACTACCTATTCCCGCAGTACTGCGTTACCAAAAACTTAAAAAAAAAAGCAGCAGCAGAAGCGAGTAAAAATACCGTACTCGCCGCCGCCGCCGCCAACGATACCAACACTCATCATCATCATCATTTCCTCCGAACGGAAGAATTTATTTAAGTCACCAAAAAATTCTCGTATCGTTAATAAAAATGAAAAGAACGAACGAGAGAACCACGATATTTCTTTCCGACGGTGACTTCCAAACCCCACACCCACCCGTTTAAACGGCCTACATACTATATACTCATATCCCGTCCATTAGGAAATAAATATCGTCGTTCTTTCCCTGGTTTTTCAACAGAGTAAAAGAGAAAACAAAGAGAAAAAAGAGAAGCGCGCGCGCGCTAACAGAGTGAGGCACTACGGCAGAACGTACGTACCAAACTTTTTGTCATCGCTTTAGCTATCTTCGACCCCTCCTCCTGCGTTCGTGTATCGTGTGTCGCGTGTCGCGTGTTTGTCGTGTCTGTCTTTAATCGAATACAAAAAAAAAAATAATAACCGGCGCCAATCGAGACGATGATCATCCGCCATTATTCGAACGAGCTCGAGAACCAAACCTCGATCGCTTGGTCCGGCTCGTTTATATAAACAAGAAATAAAAATGAAAGGACGGACAACGACCTCGGTCGCCCATTGGAACGAACTCTGCAATGAACGCATCCTAATAGAACAAATGCATGCGCGAAACGCGAAATAATGCTTCACCGGGATGCCGTTCATGGTTACAGTAATTTGAAAAATAGACCGAATAAGGCGAAATGAAGTCGTCGTCGTTGACGAACGGCATATATTTTTTTTTCTATTTCGATCGTATTACGTTTGTCGTTTGGTTTGTCGTTTGGTTGGTTGGTTGATTGATTGGTTGGTTCGAGTGACAGAGACTCATTTCTTTCGGAGGGAGGGAGGGAGGGATCTCAAGATATTACCGGGCTCCACGACGGGGACGTACGATGACAGGGAGCCCGTGAGCGTCTGTCGTCATCAGCGTTCGAAACCTGTGTGTTTGAGGTATAAGTAAGTGTTCGTGAGTAAACCGAATAGGTTTGAAAAATAAAATAAATTTCAGTAGAAGAGAAAGGATTTTGTAAAGGGAACCCGCCCGTATATAAATAATAAATACGCAATCGATCACGTAAATACGAGATATGTACGGGCAGATTCGAAAAAAACCATTGTTCGAGCGAACCACTGGGCTCGCTCGCGGATCGATGTTTTTTTGGGGATAGGATAGGAGAGAGGTAAAAAAACGATCGACCCGAAGATCTAACTAACGAACTAACTCACTAAAGAGCTAGACAAACCTAACGCTATTTCGAACGCTTCGGACAAATTTTCACCCTCGGAAAGAAAAGGAAGGCATCTCTCCGAGGACTAACTGACTACCGCCGTGTAATTTTAGTTTATTTATCTAATCGCTATGATGGAAAGACTATCTTTCGATTCGTCTTGCGTATGTGCGTTTCTAACGAATCGAAAGATATTCCCAAGCTCCACGACGGGGACGTACGATGACAGGGAGCCCAATCTTTATAAATGTTTGAAACAATAATCATCAATAAAATATATATATTATTCAATAGAAAATTTTGTTTATTAATTATAGTAGATTTCCCTAATTAAATAATTTTAAATCTAACGTTTAAGCGAAACTTTTAAAAAAAATACTTACCCGAGTCGAAGATTTCCAAAAATCGAAAACCGTATTTCGCGACTGAAGTTATTTTTAATTCTGAAACGCGCCGCGTTGTTGCTCGGGAGAATTATAAAACACATAAACTCAACTTCACTTCCAAAATAAACTTACTCCTCTTCGTCGGAGTTCGCTTTTTTTTATAGTCGGCGGGCTTATTTCACTTAATAATTTTAAATTTAACACTTATAGAAACTTTTTCAAAAATAGTTACTGAGGCCAAGATTTCCTAAAATCGAAAACCATATTTCGCGATTGGAGTTAATTTTAATTATCAAAGGGTGGTGTTTTATGAGAGACTTACGAAACACGTCCACTCAGCTCCACTTCCAAAATAAACTGACTCCTCATCTTCGGAGATCGCTTTTTTATAGTCATTGGGCTTATTTTACTAAACTAATTTTTAATTTAACATAACATTTATATTTCACTTAAGTAATTTTAAATCTTCTAACACTTAAAAGAAACCTTTTCAAAAATAGTTACCGAGGCCAAGATTTCCAAAAAAAAGAAATCAGTATTTTGCGATTAAAGTTAATTTTAATTAGAAAAGCGCGCCGTTTTATGAGAGACTTATGAAACACGTGCACTCAGCTCCACTTCCAAAATAAACTGACTCCTCATCTTCTGAGTTCGCTTTTTTATAGTCATCGGGCTCATTTCACTTAAGTAATTTTAAATCTAACGTAAAATTTATATTTCACTTAAGTAATAATAATTTTAAATCTGACATAAATAACATTTAGGCCAAACTTTTTCCAAAAATAGTTACCCGAGGCAACGACGACTTCCTAAAATTAAAAACCGCATTTCGCAATTGAAGTTAATTTAAATTCGACCGTAACTCAAAAGCGCGTTTTTAACACAGACGAAGAATTCTCCTCTCGCCAGAGTAGGTTTCTCTTTCAGAGTTGAAAATATCATATAGAAGATACAGGCGTAGTCGCGACGCTCCTCTTGAAGTTCAAACTTGTTCATTAGGCGCAGGGGCGAGCCTGTATTATGGCAGACGGAAACGCTCGTTGTTCTTTGAGAGAATTATAAAACACGCCCATTCAGCTCCATTTCTAAAATAAATCGACAGAAACCTTTTCAAAAAATAGTTACCCGAGACGATAATTTCCTAAAATAGAAAAATGTATTTCACTATCGAAGATAATTTTAATACAGAAACGCGCATTGTTTCTCGAGAGAATTTTAAAACACGTTTACTCACCTCCACTTTCAAAATATACTGTCTTATCTTCTTCGGCGTTCGCTCTTTTATAGTCATCTCGCTTATCTTAAAATATAAAAAAATGGAAGATCGTTTTTTTTATAAACATTTGTTTTTTTATATTTTTTTGATCAAATCTAATCTGGTAATATTTAACCGAAACTTAATTTAAAATATTGATTCGACTGCTAGCGCGAAAAAAATTTCGACTTGAGAAACGACCGATTTTCGCGTTCGCGGTTAATCCCCATTACCAGGAGGAAACCGTAACTCAAAAGCGGGTTGGTTTTTAACAGAAACGAAGAATTGTTCCCTCGCCAAAGTAGGCTTCTCTTTCATAGTTGATAAATAACATAAATATATACATGTATAGTAGCGACGCTCCTTTTAAAGTTCAAGCTTGTCCATTAAGCGTTGGTAGGGGAGGCGAGCCTGCACTATGGCAGACAGATCATCACTTCTGCGGTGGTTTTGATTATTTCAATCGGTACGATTGCTCCGTTTGCGAGTTGCTTTCGGGTGACACTTTAATATCATGATAGGGAAACGAGGCGATTTTCTTTAGCAAAACCATCAAGAAAAAAATCAATAAAATTTTTTCTAAGTTCGAATTATATTTCGAAATTTCGCACTTAGACCTTCGATTACAATTTAGTTTCCGATCAGGGCGTCACTATCCCTATGAACGTCATTATGCAGTTTATGATAGTTTTAGGCTAACGCAATGATTTTTAAAAGCGCTCAGCGACTTTTCCGATTCCGTAAGGGAACACAATATTTACGCGACAATCGAGCGAAATGACAGAAATGCCTAGTCTTTCAAAGCTAAGAAAATTTAATTGAATATCATAAGCTATTTCGACGTTATGTTCATAACTATCTTCTGGGGACTTATTCGGAAAAGCAGCTCGCTTAAGGAAGAACATTATTCACAAGATTCGTAGATGATAAACTAAATATAGGACTAGAAAAAAATAAATATCATTCTTTTAGACTTTCTTTCCTTAACTATTTTTTTTGGATTTCTTCGAAAAAAAGCTCGCTTAGGGAACGAAAAATTAATTTTGCACCATATCCCGAGAAGTAAAAAGTAACGTTATTTTCGTGCTTTTGCTTCGCGCGAGATTCGTATATTTACCGAATAATAATAATTTAGTACAATTTTTATTTTATTTTTAATTTAGACACCCTAAAAAATGATTTAAAAAAGAAAATGGTATTTTATGGGAAACTAAATTAAAAAAGGAATAATTACAATAAAAAAATGTAATAAATTAATATTTTTCGGTAAATATACAAATCTTGCGAGAAGCCAAAGCACGAAATAACGTTACTTTTTACTTCTCGGGAGATGGTGCTAAATAAATTTTTCGTTCCTTAAGCGTTTTTTTTTCGAGGGATGTGAAATTTTTGATTTTTGTACTACCGAAAAACGACCTAACGTGATCGGGCGACGCTTTTTAGGGAATTCGGAAACGCTCGTTGTTCCTTGATAGAATCATAAAATACGCCCATTCAGCTCCATTTCCAAAATAAATTGACTCCTATTCTTTAGAGTTCGTTTTTTTATAGTCAACGCGCTTATTTCATCACCTAAATAATTTTTAATAAAACAGTAAAGTTCTTTAAAAATAGATTACTTAAAATTGAAAAACAGGATTGCTGGAATTAATTTTGATCGGAAACGTCGTGTTTCTTGGAGAGAGTTTTAAACACATCCACTCTTCTTCACTCTAAAAATATACTGACCTCTCTTCGGAATTCGCTTTTTTATAGTCATCTCGCTTGTCTTAAAAAAACTCGCTTAAGGACACGAAAATTTTTAAAAAATTCTCCCGAGAAGTAAAAACTAACTTTATTTCTTTTGGGCGCTTTCGCTTCGTGAAAAGACTTATGAATTTAACCGAAAATCATATTTAATTACTATTTTTTAATTTATAGTCATCCTAGAATGATTAATGAAGAAAAACGGTATTTTTTATGGACTGAAATAAAAAAGATAATTGGACGTTGGCCCGTATAGTGATCTTCTCATCGGAAACTCGATATAAATCGAAGATATAAGTGTTAAAATCTAAAAATAAAAAAAAATAACCAAAATTTTTTGGAGCAAAAATTATTTTTTCGGGGAAATTGCCAAGGACCGTACCTGCGACTATATATTAGTTCCCATTTAGGCATCTACTATATGACGTCATTAATCGGTTACGGTTATATAAGCTTTTAAAAAAATGGGGAAGCTTAGAAATGGTATTATCTGAAACTTGTCTCAATACTTACCACGAGGAAAAGATTTCTAAAATCGTAAACCCTATTTCGCGATTGAAGTTCATTTTATTCGGAACACTCGTTGTTCTTGAGAGGCGAATTACAAAAACACGCCCATTCGACCATTTCAAAATTAAATGACTTCCTTTCTTTATGAGTTCGTTTTTTTTGATAGGTTTCCAACAGCGTTATTTCAGTACCTAAAATTAATTTTTAATCGAACCCTTTATAGAAACCTTTTCAAAAAAATAGTTACCTTGAAAACGACGATTCTCTAAAAATTACAACCAGTATTCGGAATTTAATTTTGATACGGAAACGCGCGTTGTTTCTTGAGAGAGTTTTAAAACACGTCCACTCAGCTCCACTTTAAAAATATACTGACCTCTCTTCTTCGGCGATCGCTTTTTTATAGTCATCTCGCTTGTCTTAAAAAAAACTCGCTTAAGGAACGAAAAATTTATTTTGCACCTTCTCCCGAGAAGTAAAAAGTAACGTTATTTTTTCGCGCTTTTGCTTTGCACGAGATTCGTATATTTACCGAAAAATAATAATTTATTATTACTATATTTAATTTTTTTTATTTAGTCACACTAAAAAATGATTTAATGAAGAAGACGGTATTTTATGGGAGTCTAAATTAGAAAAAGAAAAATTGCATCGTTGGACCCAGTATAATTTTTAATCAAACACTTAAAAGAAACCTTTTCAAAAAATAGTTACCCGAAACGACGATTTTTTTAAAATTGAACAGTATTTCGGATTTACATTTTGAATACGGAAACGCGCGTTGTTCGTGAGAAGCTTTAAAACCTGTCTACTCAGCTAACTTTAAAATATACTGACTCTCTCTATTCGGCGATCGCTTTTTTTAAGTCATCTCTCGCTTGTCTTTAAAAAAAACTTCGGCTAAGGGAACGAAAAATTTATTTTTGCACCTCTCCGAGAACGTAAAAAGAAGTACAGGAACTATTGTTTTTCATTTTTTGTAAAACAATTTCTTACGCTGATTCAAAAAGGTTATTATTTTTTTTTTTGTACTATCGTAGGTTTTTCGAGAAAAAAATAAATAACCAAAAAATCAAAAATATTTTTTTTTCCATGTTTAGAACAAGTATCTTACGCTGATTCCACGAATGTTTTTAGTTTTCTTGTAGCTTTCGTAGTTTTCGAGTTTTTTCCACTTAGACCTTCGACTGATATCAGTCTGACCGTTCGTTCGTTTGGTTGTTGAACTAATATAAGCGAAGGTCTAAGTTTGCAATTCCGAAAAAATGATTTTCGACTTATTTTTGGAGAACTGTATTTTCTCTGTGATTTCTTTTAGATTTTCACACTTAGACCTTGACTTATATTCAGTTCCCGTTGAGACGTCACTATATGGGGTTCAAGTGATGGTTATACTTAAGGTGTGCGCGATCAAGTTAAGATCGTTTTCGGTTCTTCGAACACGTCACTCTAGTATTCGTGTCGACCTTACGGGAATCGGCAAAAGCGCGGCTGAAACGCTTTCAATACCAGTTACGAAAGCTAAAACTAATTCTCAATCCGATTATGACGTCTATAAAGTCAACGGCTGATTGGAACTGATACTAAGTGCGACGGTCTAAGATTGCAAATTCCGAAAAAATAATTTGGACTTAAAAATTTGTGAAATTATTTTTCTTGAGGAATTTTAGATTTTAGCACTTAGCCTTTCGACTTATACTTAGACCTTCGACCTATACTTAGACCTTCGACTTGCACTTAGACCTTACGACTTAGCACTTAGAACCTTCCGATTAGCACTTAGACTTCGACTATATAGACCTTCGACCTTGCACTTAGACCTTCAGACCTATACTTAGACTTCGACTTTATACTTGGACCTTCGACTTAGCACTTGACTTTCAGACTTAGCACTTAGACTTCGACTTAGCACACTTGACCTTCGACTTAGCACTTAACCCTTCGACTTAGCACTTAGACTTAGACCTTACTAGACCCTTCGATTTCTACTTAGACCTTCGACTTCATTACTTTGACCTTCGATCTTAGCCCTTAGGGACTTGCGACTTATAACTTAGGACCTTGACTATATATTTACGACCAATTCAAAAAATTTTTTTTTCCATTTTTAGAACACAATTCTTACCTGTTCCAACGAATGGTTATTTGGTCTTTTCTTGTAGCTTATCTAGTTTTCGAGTTTTTTTGCACTTAGACCTTCGACTCTATATCTCTGACCGTTCGTTCGTTTGTTCTGTTGAACTATATAAGTCGAGGTCCTTAAGTGCAACTTTCCGAAAATATTCAGACTTAACAATTTTTTGGGAAATTATTTTCTCTGTGATTTTTCTAGATGTTCACACTTCAGACCTTTACATATATCAGTTCGTTGCGACGCACCTATATGGGGTTGAAGTTAGATAGTTGTATACTAAAAGGCTGTTGCGCCAGATCAAGTTTAGATCGTTTTTCGAATTCTTCGAAACGGCACCTTGAGTATAGTGTACGCACTTACGGGGATTCGCAAAGCGCTTGACGCTTTCAAATGCCCTTTTTGTATCCTCGCTTCAATCGAATATAATGACGTAATGCCACGGGAATGTATGTCAAAGTCTAAGTGTGAAATCTCAAATCACAAGAAAATATTTCCGCCGATAATTTTCTGTTCATTTTTTTTTTGGAATTTTGCACTTAGACCTTCGACTTATATTAGGTCCCGATAGGCGTCACTATATGAAGTCATAGTAGGTTTAACGATAGGTATCTCGAAAACTAGGATAGCTACAACGAAAACTGAATAACATTCGTGGAATCAAGCGTAAGGAAATTGTTCTAAAAATGAAAGAACAAAAATTTGAATTTTTCTGAGGATCCCTATGGTATTTCGAAAACCACGTAGGTACAAGAAAACTAATATCATTCGTGGAATCAGCGTAGAAAATTGTTCTAAAAATGGACAAAAAATTTTTTTGATTTTTGGGGCTTTTATTTTTTTTCTCAAAAAACTACGATAGCTACAACAAATAACTTTCGTGGAATCAGCGTAAGATAATTGTCCTAAAAATGGCAAAAAATCTTTTTGATTTTTTGGGGCTATTTTATTTTTTTTCTCGAACCCTCGAGCATACAAGAAAAACTACTAAACATTCGTGAATTCCAGCGTAGACAAATATGTTCTACAAAATGGCAAAAAATCTTTTTTTGATTTTTTGGGGCTATTCTATATTTTGTTTTCTCAAAAACTACGATAGTACAAGAAAACTAAATACATTTCGTGGAATCAACGTAGAAATTGTTTTCAAAAAATGGAAAAAAAAATTTTGAATTTTTTTTGGATTTTTTATTTTATTTATCGAAAACTACGATAGCTACAAGAAACTAATAACATCGTTGGAATCGCGTAGAAAATTGCTTCTAAATGTAAAAAAAATTTTTTTACTTTTTTCGGGATACTTTTATTTATTTTCTGCGAAAACTACGATAGTACAGAAACTAATAACACTTCGTGGAATTCGCGTAAGAAATTGTTTCTCCACACTGGCAAAAAATTTTTTGTTTTTCGGGGGTTATTTTATTTTTTTTCCTCGAACCTACGATAGCTACAAGAAAAAATTAAAATTTACAATCAGCGTAAGATAGTTGTTCTGAAAATATGAAAATTTGGTTTTATGATTTTTTATTTGCGTTTATTAGTTTTATTTTCTCGAAAAAACTACGATAGGTACCAAGGAAACTATTGTTTTTCATTTTTTAAAACAAGTTTCTTACGCTGATTCCAAAAAGGTTATTATTTTTTTATGTAAACTATCGTAGTTGTCGAGAAAAAAAATTAAATAACCAAAAAAATTTCCAAAAAATTTTTTTTCCCTTTTTTAGAACAATTTTCTTACGCTGGTTTCGCCGAATGTTATTTTAGTTTTCTTGTAGCTATCGTAGTTTTTCAGAATTTCTGCACTTAGACCTTCGACTTAATCTAGGGGCAGATGAAACGTCACTTGCTTAACACTAATATAATCAGTGTCGCCTACGGGAATCGCAAAGCTGACCGCTTCAAATGCCAACGTTTTTAGTGTATAAATCGCTTCAACTCGATATAGTGAGTTTCTCACGGGCACGTAATATGTCAAAGGCTAAGTGATGAACAATCTTCCATATAATAATATATATTATATATTATTATTATTATATATATATAATACTATATATATATATACTATATATATATCTATATATTATTGTTATATACTATATATATGTATATATATATTATATAATATATATATATATTTATATTATATATATATTATATTATATTATAAGTGTTAGACTAAATTATTTATATTTAATTTTTTTTTAAAAAAATCATGTAGTTTAGTTACCTCTTAAAATTATTTAACATAGAAAACTGAATTTAAGGGTGACTAATTAAAAAAAATTATAATCGCAACGCGAATGAATAACCGGTCACAAGCAAGTGTTAAATATATTATCATATTTATAGTAATTATATGATATTATATATATAATATATATATATTATATACTATTATTTATATATATATATATATTATATATATAGTATCATAATATATACTTATATATATATATATATTATAATTATATTATATATATATATATATACTATATAAAACAACACGAACAAACAAGAAAAGAATCAAAATACTAAGCACATTAGCACGTAGACCTTCGACTTATACTTAAGACTTCGACTTAGCACTTAGACCTTCGATTTAGCACTTAGACCTTCGACTTAGACTTAGACCTTCGATTTAGCACTTATGTAACCTTCGATTAGCACTTAGATCTTTCGACTTTAGCTTAGACGTTCGACTTAACACTTAGACCTTTGACTGCACTTATACCTTCGACTTAACACTTAGACCTTCGACTTAACACTTTAGACCTTCGACTTACGCTGATTTCCACGGCATGTTATTTGTATTTGTTGTGGGCTATCCGTTTAGTTTTTCGAGTTTTGCACTCTAGACCTTTCGACTCTATATAGTATGTTTTGTGTTCGTTTGTTCGCGTCTGACCGTTCGTTCGTTTGTTTGTTGAAATAATATAAGTCGAAGGGTCTAGTGCATTCGAAATAATTTCGACTTAAAAATTTTTTGGGAAATTATTTTTCTCTGTGATTTTTTAGATTTCACACTTAACCTTTTTGACTTTTCAGTTCCCGTTGCGACGTCCCCATATGGGGTTGAAGTGATAGTTTATACCTTAAAGGTGTTGCGCGATCAAGTTAGATCGATTTTCGATTCCTTTCGAAACGTCACTATAGTATAGTTCGCCTTACGGGGATCGCAAAAGCGGCTGAACGCTATCGAGTACCATTTTGTTATAGTGTATCAACTCTTTTCAACTCGATATAGTGACGTTTCAACGGGAATTGATATAAGTCAAAGGTCTAGGTGTGAAAATCTAAAAAATCACAAAGAAATATTTCCCGATATTTTCTGTTTCAATTTTTTTTTTCGAATTTGCACTTTAGACTTCGACTTATTATTGTCCGAATGGGGTGTCACTATCATGACGTCATCGGGGTTTTAACGATAGGTTATCTCGAAAACTAGGATAGCTACAGCAACTAATAACATTCGTGGATCAGCGTAAGAATTGTTCTAAACATGAAAAAAAAAAAGGGGTTGAAATTTTTTGGGATATTTTATTTTTTTCTCGAAAACTACGATAGTACAAGAAAACTAATAACTTTCGTGGAATCGCGTAAGAAATTGTTCTAAAATGGCAAAAAATTTTTTTATTTTTTGGGGCTATTTTATTTTGTTTTTTTCAAAACTACGATAGGCTACAAGACAACAAATAACATTCCGTGGAATCAGCCGAAGGATATGGTTAAAAATGGCAAAAATTTTTTTTGATTTTTGGGGCGTATTTTTAATTTTTTTTTCTCGAAAACCTACGATCGGCTACAAGAAACTAAGTAAACATTCGGTGGAATCCGCCGCTAAAGAAAAATTGTTTTCAAAATGGCAAAAAACAAATTTTTCTTGATATTGTTGGGGCTATTTTATGTTTTTCTCCAAAAACTACGATGGTACAAGACAAACAACTAACATTCGTGGAAATCAACGTAAGAAAAATTGTTCAAAAAATGGAAAAATTTATTGATTTTTTTTGGATATTTTTTTTTTTTCTCGAAAAACGTAAACTACAAGAAAACCAATAACATTCGTGGAATCAGCGTAAGAAATTGTTCCTGAACATGTTTTAAAAAATTTTTTGGTTTTTTGGGGCTATTTTTTTTTTTCTTCAAAAAGTTCATGTGAAATTCACTAACATATTGGGAATCAGCGTATGAAAATTGTTCTAAAAATCTCGAAAATAATTTTTGATTTTTTTTTGGATATTTTATTTTTTTTTCGTCGAAAACTACGCATAGTACAAGAAAACTTAAGAACATTCGGTGGAATCAGCGTAAGAAATTGTTCTAAAAATGGCCAAAAAATTTTTTTTTTTGATTTTGGGGGTATTTGTATTTTTTTTCTTCAAAAACTACGATGCTTACAAGAAACTAATAACATTCGTGGGATCAGCGTAAAATTGTCTAAAAATGTAACAAAAATTTTTTATCTTTTTGGGCTATTTTACTTTTTTTTCTCGAAACTACGATAGCTACACAGAAAACTAATAACATTCGTGGAAACAGCGAAAGAAAATTGTTCTAAAAAAATGGACAAAAAATTTTTTTTGATTTGGGGTTATTTTATTTTTTTCTCGAAAACTACGATAGGCTACAAAAAAAATAATACCTTTTAAATCAACGTAAGAAACTTGTTTTAAAATTGGAACAAAAAAATACGTCAACTTCGATCCTATCGTAGTTTCGAGAAAATAAAATTAATAACAAAAAAATCCAAAAACAATTTCATATTTTCAGAACAATATTCTTACGCTGATTCCAAATATGTTATTAGTTTCTTGTAGCTATCGTGTTTTTCGAGAAAAAAAATAGAAATTACCCAAAAATCAAAATAAATTTTTGCATTTTTAAAAAAATTTTCTTACGCTGATTTCACGAATGTTATTATTTCTTTGTAGTCGTAGTTTTCGAGAAAAACAATAACAATATTCCAAAAAAAATTAAAAAAAAAAATTTTTTTTAATTTTTAGAACAATTTTCTAACGCTGTTCCATATATGTTATTAGTTTCTTGTAGCTATCGTAAAGTTTTTGAAGAAAAAAAATTTAAAATTTACCTAAAGAAACTCAAAAAAGAATTTTTTGCATTTTCTAGAACAATTCTTACGCTGCTTCCACGATGTTATTTAGTTGTCTTTGTAGCTATCGTTAGTTTCGAGAAAAAAATCAGATATCCAAAAAAATCAAAATTATTTTTTCCAATTTTTGCAATTTTCATACGCTGGATTCCACGAATGTTATTAGTTTCTTGTAGCTATCGTACTTTTTGAGAAAAAATAAAATAGCCCAAAAAAGCCAAAAAATTTTTTTTGCCTGTTTTGAACAATTTTTCTTACGCTGATTCCAAGGATGTTATTAGTTTTCTTGTAGCATAATCTAGTTTTCGAGAAAAAAAGTAAAATATCCAAAAAAATTCAAAAATTTTTTTTCCTTTTCTTTTGAACAATTTTCGTACGTTGATCCACGAATGGTATTAAGTTTTTTGTTACCTATCGTAGTATATTTGAGAAAAAAATAAAAAGCCAAAAAAAACTTCAAAAAATTTTTTTTGCCGATTCTTTAGCAACAATTTTCTTCCGTGATTTCCACGAAATGTGTTATTAGTTTGTATCTTGTAGCTATCGTGTTTTCGAGAAAAAATCAATAGCCAAAAAAATCAAAAAAATTATTTTTGCCATTTTTAGAACAATTATCTTCCGCTGATTCCACGAAAGGTTATTATTTTATTTGTAGCTATCGTAGTTTTTGAGAAAAAATAAAATAGCCCCAAAAATAAAAAATTTTTTTTGCCATTTTTAGAACATTTTTCTTACGCTGATTCACGAATGTTATTAGTTTGTCTTTGTAGCTAACGTAGTTTTCGAGAAAAAAAAATAAATATCCCAAAAAATTTTCAAATTTTGTTTTTTCTCATTTTTTTAGAACAATTTTCTACGCGATTCCACGAATGTTATTAGTTTTCTATGTAGCTATTCCTAGTTTGTCGAGATACCTATTCGTTAAACCCATTGACGCATTAGTGACACGCATTCGGGAGACTTAGTAAGCTCGAGGTCTAAGTGCAATTCCGAAAAAAAATTGAACAGAAAATTATCGGGGGAAATTCTCTTCTATTGTGATTTTAGAGATTTTCACACTTAGACTTTTGACTTATATCAGTTCCCGTTGAAAACGTCACAATATATCGAGTTGAAGGCGAGTTGTACACTAAGTGGCATTTGAAAGCGCTTCAGCCGCTTTTTTGCCGATTTCCCGTAAGGCGACACATTACTATAGGTGACGTTTCGAAAGGAATCGGAAAAACCGATTAACTTGATCGCCGCACACCTCTTAAGGTATCGTAAACCTATTCCATTCACCCAGTATATGACCGTTCGCACGGGAACTGATATAGTCAAGGTCTAAGTGCTGAAAATCTAAAAAAATCACAGAGAAATAATTTTCCCAAAAATTTTTAAGTCGAATTATTTTTCTGGATTTGACACTTAGACTTGCGCTTAGATTAGATTCCAACAACAAACGATCAACGACACGTCAGTACGAACAACGAACACAAACTATTATTTAAGTCGTAAGGTCTAAGTGCAAACAAACTCGAAAACACGATAGCCACACAAACTGAATAACCATTCGTGGAATCAGCGTAAGTCGAAGGTCAAGTTGTTAGTCGAAGTCTAAGGTTAAGTCGAAGTTAGAGTGCTAAAGTCGAAGGTGCTTAAGTGTTAAGCGCAAGGTCTAAGTGCTAAGTCGAAGGTCTAAGTGCTAAGTCGAGGTCTAAGTGCTAAGTCGAAGGTCTAAGTGCTAGGTCGAAGGTCTAAGTGCTAAGTCGAAGGTCTAATTGCTAGTCGGAAGTCTAAGTATAAGTTCGAGTTTTAAGAGGGATATCTCTATGATTTGCTTGATTCTTTCTTGTTTGTGTCGTTTGTTTGTTTCTATATATATATATTATATATATTATATTATATATATTATATTCTATATTATATGGGGGGTTTATATATATATATATATCTATATTATTATATATATATACTATATATATTATTTTATACTTATATATATATATTATATATATATAATATATACTTATATATATATTAACACTTTTGCAATTTCCGTTATTTATTCGCGCATTTATTTAATTTTTTTTATTTAGTCACCTTAATTCAGTTTTCTATGTTAAATAATTTTAAGAGGTAACTAAACTAAATGATTTTTTTAAAAAAATTAATAATAATCCCAGTTAATAAATCTAATCATCTATTATATATTAAATTTATATTACTATGATTATCTATATGTGGGGTACTAATATATTATATATATATTTATATATATATATATATCTATAATAATATATATATATATATATATAATATATATTTATATATATTATACTATAATATGATCTATATTGAGATTGTTCACAATTAGGCTTGACATCTTAGTTCCCGTTGAACGTCACTATATCGAGTTTGAAGCGGAGTTTATAATACACTAAAAAGTGGCGATTTGAAAGCGTTCAGCGCTTTGCGATTCCGTAGGCGACACTTATATTGTTTAACAAAACAAGCGAAACGAACGAGTCAAGAGATATAAGTCGAAGGTCTATGTGCAAAAAAACTCGAAAACTACGATAGCTACAAGAAACTAATAACCTTCGTGGAATCAGCGTAAGATATTGTTCTAAACGGGAAAGAGACTGATCATTGATTTTATTTGTTTATTCTATTTTTTTTCTCGAAAACTGCGAAAAGAAAAAAAAAAACTTTACAAAATAATAACTTTAATTCGGTAGAAATTGTTTTAAAAATGGAAAAACAATAGTTTCCGTTGTTTTACCTATCGTTAGTTTTCGAAGAAATAAAAATTATCAACCAAATAAAAATCCAAAAACAAAATTTCATTATTTTCAGAACAACTATCTTACGCTGTTCACGAATGTATTATCTGTTTTCTTGTAAGTCTATTGAAATTAAAAAGACAAAACCTTTCAATACCCAAAAATCAAAAACATTTTTTGTGCCATTTTTAGACCAATTTTCTTACGCTGATTCACGAATGTTATTAGTTTTCTTGAAGCTATCGTAGTTTTCGAGAAAAAAATAAAATATCCCAAAAAAATTAAAAAATCTTTTTTTTACATTTTATAGAAAAATCTTTCTTTTTTACACGAATGATATTAGTTTTCTTGTAGCTATAGTAGTTTTCGAAAAAATAAATATTCCAACAAAATTCAAATTTTTTTCCATTTTTTTAACAATTTTCTTTACCGTTGATTCCACGATTTGTTATTAGTTATCTTGTGACCTTCGTAGTTTTTGAGAAAAAATATGCTTGAATAGCCCCAAAATCAAAAAAATTTTTTGCCATTTTTTAGAAACAATTTTTCTTACGCTGATATCCGCACGAGATGGTATTAGTTTTCTTGTATAGCTATTCGTAGTTTTCGAGAAAAAAATAAAATAGCCCAAAACCATCAAAAAATTATCTTTGCCATGTCTGGTCAGACACAATTATCTTTACGCTGATTCCCCGACTGTTATTTGTTTTCTTGTAGCTATCGTAGTTTTGACGAAAAAATAAAATGCCAAAAATCAAAACAAAATTTTTTGCCATTTTTCGAACAACTTTTCTTACGCTGATTCCACGAATGATATTAGTTTTCTTGTAGCTATCGTAGTTTGGTCGAGGAAAAAATAAAATATCCAAAATTTCAACATTTTTTTTTCATTTTTTAGAACATTTTCTTACGCTGATTCACGAAATGTTATTAGTTTCTTTGGTAGACTTTCCTAGTTTTCGACGATACTATCGTTAACTACTATGACGTATTATAGTGACGCCCATTCGGGACTATATAAGTCGAACGGTCTCAAGTGAAAGTCCGAAAAAAAATCTTGAACAGAAAAATTATCGGGCGGAAAATTTCTTTGTGAGTTAGAGATTTTCCACATTGACAAAGGAAACTTTGATTATATCAGTTCCGTCTGGAGACGTTTATATCGAGTTTGGCGAGTTGATCACTAAACCGTGGCTTTGAAGCGTTTCAGCGCTGTTGCGATTCCCGGTAAGGCGACACTATACATATCAGTGACGTTTCGAAAGGAATCGAAAACACGATCTAACTTGACTCGCGCAAACACCTTGTTAGGTAAATTAAGAACTAATCACTACTCAAACCCAATAGATAGCTGAGCGTCGACAACGGGACTGCATTATCTGTCAAAGGTCTAAGTGTGGAAATTCTAAAAATCACAGAGAAAATAATTTCCAAAAATTTTTAAGTCAATTATTTTTCGGAGATTGCACTAGACCTTCGACTTATATTAGTTCAACAAACAACCGAACGAACCGGGAACTGATATAAGTCGAAGTCTAAGTGCAAAAAACTCGGAAAATACGAATAGCTTACAAGAAACAAATAACATTCGTGGGATCAAATAAAGATATTTGTTTTTAAAATGGAAAAAAAAAATTTTTTGATTGGTCTAAGTATAAGTCGAAGGTCTCTAAGTATAAGTCGAACGTCTAAGTGCTAAGTCGGAAGGTCTAGTTAGCGAAGCGTCTAAGTAAAGTCGAGGTCTAGGTATAGGTCTAGGTCTACGTGCTAGTAGTCGAAGGATCTAGTGCTAGTCGAGGTCTAGTGCTAAGTTCGAAGGTCTAAGCTGCTAAGTTTGAGGAGTCTAAGTGCTAAGTCGAAGTGTCTAAGGTATAGTCGAAGTCTAGTATAGGTCGAAGGTCTAGGTGCACTAATGTCGAAAGGTCTAAGTATAAGGTCGAGGTCTAGTTGCCTAATCGAAGTCTAGTGCTAAGTCGACAGTCTAGTGCTAGTCGAAGGTTCTAAAGTGTAGGTCGAGGTGGTCTAAGTATAAGTCGAGGTCTAAGTGCTACAATCTAAAATTTCTCAAAGAAAAATAATAATACACAAAATGTTTTTAAGTCCAAATTATTTTCGGAATTTGCCTTAGACCTTCGACTGATATATCAGTTCCATCAGGCGTTCACTAGTATGAACGTCATAATCGGACTTGAGGCATAGTTTTAGCTTTTTACGTAACTGGTATTTGAAGCGTTCAGCCCGCTTTATGCGAATTCCGTAAGGCGACACTATAATTAGTGACGTTTCGAGGGAATTCGCGAAACGATCTAAGCTTATCTGACGTCTCATTTGATCAAGGTCCTCCTATCCTGGATGACTAATACTGTGACGTTCCTTTACGGTGTGTGTCAAAGTCTAAGAGTGTGAAAATCTAAAAAATCACTACGAGGAGGAACAATGTCATTTCTTCTTAGTCGTAATCATGTTTCGGCATTCCTTGATTCGCTTTCGACTTTATATTGTTCAACAAAAAACGGAACGAACGGTCAGAATATTTCAAGTCGAAGGTCTAAGTGGAAACAATCCTCGAAAACTACAATAGTACAAGAAAAACTCATAACAATTGCGTGGAATCAGCGGTAAGATATTGTTTTTCTAAAAATGGAAAAACAATTTTTTATCTTTTTTTGGTTATTTATTTTTTTTCTCGAACTACGATAGTTACACAAAAAATAATAACCGGTTTTGGCATAAGCGTAGAAGATTTGTTTTAAAATGGAAAAAACAATGTTTCCTGGTGTACTTCTTTTTACTTCTCGGAGAATGTGCAAAATAAATTTTTTCCGTTCCTTAAGCGAGTTTTTTTTTAGACAATGGCGAGAGTGCGACTATAAAAGAGCGAATCGCGAGAAGCGAGTCAGTATATTTTTTAAAGTTTAGCTGGTGGGACTGTTTTAAACTTTCTCAAAAACAACGCGCGTTTTCCGTATCAAAAAATTAAATCCGAACTACTGTTTTCAATTTAAAAAACAGGTCGTCGTTTCGTGGTAAACTATTTTGTTGAAAAGAGTCTTCTTCTTAGTGTCTTGATTAAATCTATACTGGATCCAACGACTGCCATTTATTCTTTTTCTATTTTAGACTCCCATAAAATACCGTCTTCTTCATTAAATCATTTTGTGTGACTAATAAAAAAAATTAAATTATAGTAATAAATAATTATTTTTATTCAGGTAAATTTACGAATTCGTGCAAAGCAAAAGCGCGAAAAAATAACGTTACTTTTTACTTCCTCGGGGAAGGTGAAATAATTTTTCCGTTCCTAAGCGCAGTTTTTTTTTAAGCAAGCGACGATGACTATACAAAAGGCGATCGCCGAAGAAGAGAGCGGTCAGTAATTTTTAAAGTGAGCTGAGTGCCGTGTTTTAAAAACTCTCTCAAAGGAAACATACGCGCGTTTCCGTATCAAAAAATTAAATTCCGAAATAAACTGTCTTTTAATTTTAGAATCTCGTTTCAGTAATATTTTTTGAACAAGGTTTCTTATAGAGTGTTCGATTAAAATTATTTTAGGTGTGTAATACGCGCTTGACTATAAAAAAAAACGAACTCTAAAGAATAGGAGTCAATTTATTTTGGAAATGGATCTGAATGGGCGTGTTTTGTAATTCCCTCTCAAGGAACAACGAGTGTTTCCGAAATAAAATTAACTTCAATCGCGAAATAGGGTTTACGATTTTTAGAAAATCTTTTCCTCGGGTAAGTATTTTTGAGAAAGTTTCAGATAAATACCATTTCTTAAGCTTACCATTTTTTTAAGCTTAAATTACCGTTAAACCGATTATGACGTCATATAGTAATGCCTAATTGGGAACTAATATAAGTCGAAGGTAGGTCTTGGTGCAATTTCCGAAAAATAATTTTTACTCCAAAAAATTTTGTGTATAATTTTCTTTGGGATTTTTTAGATTTTAACACTTATATCTTCGATTTATATCAGTTTCCGATGAAAGATCACTATACCGGGTCCAACGTTCCAATTATTCTTTTTTTATTTAGTCCCATAAAATACCGTTTTCTTCATTAAATCATTTTTTAGGATGACTATTAAATTAAAAATAGTAATAAATTATTATTTTTCGGTAAATATACGAATCTCGTACGAAGCGAAAGCGCAAAAAAATAAAGTTAGTTTTTACTTCTCGGGAGAAGGTGCAAAAAAAATTTTTCGTTCCTTAAGCGAGTTTTTTTAAGACAAGCGAGATGACTATAAAAAAGCGATCGCTGAAGAAGAGAGGTCAGTATATTTTTAGAGTGAAGCTGAGTGGACGTGTTTTAAAACTCTCTCAAGAAACAACGAGCGTTTCCGTATCAAAATTTAATTCCAAAATCCTGTTTTCAATTTTAGGAAATCGTCGTTTCGGGTAACTATTTTTTGAAAAGGTTTCTTATAAGTGTTCGATTAAAAATTATTTAGGTGATGAAATAAGCGCGTTGACTATAAAAAAACGAACTCTAAAGAATAGGAGTCAATTTATTTTGGAAATGGAGCTGAATGGGCGTATTTTATGATTCTATCAAGGAACAACGAGCGTTTCCGAATTCCCTAAAAAGCGTCGCCCGATCACGTTAGGTCGTTTTTCGGTAGTACAAAAATCAAAAATTTCACATCCCTCGAAAAAAAAACGCTTAAGGAACGAAAAATTTATTTAGCACCATCTCCCGAGAAGTAAAAAGTAACGTTATTTCGTGCTTTGGCTTCTCGCAAGATTTGTATATTTACCGAAAAATATTAATTTATTACATTTTTTTATTGTAATTATTCCTTTTTTAATTTAGTTTCCCATAAAATACCATTTTCTTTTTTAAATCATTTTTTAGGGTGTCTAAATTAAAAATAAAATAAAAATTGTACTAAATTATTATTATTCGGTAAATATACGAATCTCGCGCGAAGCAAAAGCACGAAAATAACGTTACTTTTTACTTCTCGGGATATGGTGCAAAATTAATTTTTCGTTCCCTAAGCGAGCTTTTTTTCGAAGAAATCCAAAAAAAATAGTTAAGGAAAGAAAGTCTATAAAGAATTGATATTTAATTTAATTTTTCTTAGTCCTAATATTTATTTATCATCATACGAATTTTGTTTAATTTAATTTCGTTCCTTAAGCGAGCTTTTTTTTCCGAACAAAACCCCAAAAAATAGTTATGAAAACAAAGTCAATAAAGAATTGATATTCAATATAATTTTTCTTAGTCCTAATATTTAATTATCATCATACGAATTTTGTTTAATATCCCCTTCGAAACGTCAATATAATATTGTGTCCCTTACGGAATCGGAAAAGTCGCTGAACGCTTTCAAATACCATTTTCTTAAGCCTAAACTATCATTAAACCGATTATGACGTCATATAGTGACGCCTGATCGGAAACTAATATAAGTCGAAGGTCTATTTGCGAATTTCTATAATTTCGACTTAAAAAAATTTTATGATTTTTTTTCTTTGAGATTGCTAAAGAAAATCGCCTCGTTTCCCTATCATGATATTAAAGTGTCACCCGAAAGCAACTCGCAAACGGAGCAATCGTACCGATTGAAATAATCAAAACCACCGCAGAAGTGATGATCTGTCTGCCATAGTGCAGGCTCGCCTCCCCTACCAACGCTTAATGGACAAGCTTGAACTTTAAAAGGAGCGTCGCTACTATACATGTATATATTTATGTTATTTATCAACTATGAAAGAGAAGCCTACTTTGGCGAGGGAACAATTCTTCGTTTCTGTTAAAAACCAACCCGCTTTTGAGTTACGGTTTCCTCCTGGTAATGGGGATTAACCGCGAACGCGAAAATCGGTCGGTTTCTCAATGTCGAAATTTTTTCGCTCAGCTGCGTCGAATCACATATTTCCTTGAAACTTGCTAGAAAGAGCATAATTGTCATGCAGAAAGAGAATTATGATTCAAAAATATAATAACCAAATGTTTTATAACAAAAAACGTGCTTTTCCCATTTTTTTATTTATATATTTAAGGATAATGTCGAGATGACTCTATAAATAGAAGAGCGAACGTCCTTGAAGAAGTACATAAGACAAGCTTATATTTGTATAAAGTGGAGGTGAAGTAAACGTGTCTTTAAAATTCTCTCGAGAACACATGCGCTGTTTCTGTATTAAATTTATCTTCGATAGATTGGAATACATTTATTTTATCTATTTTATAGGAAAGTATCGTCTTCGATAATATCATTCTATATATATATATAATAGTATATATCGGTAACTTTTTTTGAAAAGGTTTCTGTCGATTTTTTTAGTGAATATGGAAGCTGATAAGTATCACATGGCAGTTGTTTTATAATTTCTCTCAAAGAACAACGAGTCGTTTCACGTCTTGCTCAATATAATACTAGACTCGCCCTGCGCACTATGAACATGTATTTGCAACTTCAAGAGAGGCGTTCAGGTACTACGCTATGTATCTTCTATATGATATGTTCAATCTGAAATGAGAAACTCTTAGTGGCTGAGAGAGGAGATTCTTCGTATGTATTTAATAATAATAACTGCAGCTTTTGAGTTAACGGTTTTTTCCGGTAACTGGAGTGATTAACCAAGAATATTTGCAAAAAGTCGGTACGTTTTGCGAGTTAACTTTGTCTTAAACGACGCCGTCGGATCATCAAATATTTATGTAGACATGTTTTTCGCTTA